>CM042144.1:6071878-6081878 GCA_023376005.1 Doryteuthis pealeii | reverse complement strand
GGTTAAATAGAAAAATGTATTTATAAAAAAATGTATTATCCATTAAGAATTGATTTATTTCAAATCTTTATCGGCATTAAATGACCCACTGAGGTTGATATGCCGTAAAACAAAACAAACCAAACCAAAATCATATATAGAATTTTAGCATAGGGACCGGTTTAGAATCGCAAGGTTCCTCGTTCGGTACCGGTCCCCGCCAACACAGAATAGCATAGATTGAGTAATCTGATCTGTTTGGTAAATTGGGAACTGATGGTAGGTGTAGTGCTCAACCTCCGACAGCAAAACAATCTACCTGGTCTAGCGCTAGCGAAATGGGGATAGGCTCCCCAGTTGTCCGGTTGATACTGACAATAGGCCACTCCAACTTTACTTACTTATATACTGTATATTGGTGGTTAGTTGGTTATTTGGCTTAATGGCATATTAAATATTGTGGATTATTTAATTCCAAATCATTTTGTATATACACATATGTCTATGCGTATTGATAAAGTTTTAGAAATAATTTTTCTTACCTTCATGTGTATTAATGAATTAGAAGCAATAACTTCATATTGATTAATAAACTGGCCTTCTGGTACCTTTAATATTCTAAACGTTGGGTTTTTACCAGTGTATGCATATATATATATATATATATAATATATATATATATATATATATATATATATATATATATATATATGTCTGCAAAAATGATCTCAGGTGCTTTGGCATTGTCCCTTCCAGCTGGGAAAATTTGGTTCAAGACCGCCGTCGGTGGCGGCAGAATCTCCATAGAGGACTGTACATGTCAGAAGTCACCCTGATACAACATCATGAAACTAAGAGGTCCATAAGAAAGCAACGGCAACAAAGCATCGGAACATCATCATCTACAGGGACAACCTACAAATGCAAAATCTGTGGTCGAGAATGTTTCTCAAACATAGGACTTCATAGTCACAGGAGGCGCTGCAACTTCAGGGGCACACAAAAACTTTTATCATAGTCTTTCGAGACTGAATTGCCAATGATATATATATATATGTATATATATATATATATATATATATATATATATATATATATATATATATATATATATATAGAGAGAGAGAGAGAGAGAGAGAGGTGAGAGAGAGAGAGAGAGAGAGATGTTAGGAAAACATAAATATTTTTTGCTGTTACTTTTATTTTTCATTTGTTCTCGGTTATTTTCAAACATTGTTCATCATCAGGGAAAATTTTTTGTAGACTTTGAAAATAGTTTTTACAAAGAGTTGATATGCAACTAAAGGGACAAAACCTGAACCAACATCGTATTCTTTAAGTCTATTCTTATTTATCTCTCTATCCATCAGTCACTTGAATCTTATTAATCATTAGGGAAGGGGCAATACATACCGAGAGAAAAGTCATACGATACTTTCTCCAGTGAGATCACCGTCCGTCGACGTGTAAACTTGTGTAGATTTTGATATCGTTTTTCGTGGATGTCTTTCATGATAAGAACCTCTAGTAACAACACTCACAATTATTTCCATGTGCCTTTTGCAACATTTTGCTTGTAGCCGTGAAAGCTTTTTCTTGTTTGAAATAGAATATAACAAAAACACTTTGCTCTTCAATTATTCAACTTGAAAAACGATAGATAGATAAAAATAACAAATAGCGCTAAATAAATTTAAACATTTCTACTCTACTTTCGACGTTCTATTTGTTAAGCGGAATCGGAATTCCCATAATAGAACGAAAATCTAACACCAGTTTTCTCATGAATTTGGGTAATTGAAACTTTACAACACCACGTTTTAATTTTTTTAAATTTTTTAAATTTTTTTTTTCTTTCCCCAATGATTTTGTTTTGTCCTCTACTGTATCTGACATTCTTCAGTTGTCATGTTGTTCATCTTACGGAATATTTTTTCTGACGTCTCGTCCAAGAAAAAAGATCTTTTCAAAAAAATGAGTCCGCTTTTAAAAGCAATTTTTAACTTAGTTTTCTCATCCACGTACGCGATATATAACCGGTATAGTACGTATTATGTCAAAAAGAACGGAATTAGCACACGGAATGTTTCCCTTGTTTGTTTTATTTAGCAAACTGAAAGATTTGACGCAATTTTTTTAATTTTAATATCTGAACATTCTGGTATCATAAAAGATACGTCAACGAAACTGCATTAAATTATTTAAATTAATGGTATAATTTTCTCCAATCCAGAAAGCAGAAGAAAATATCTTAGGATAATCCAACATCGAGAAATATAATAATCAGTGAGAAAACATCTTTAAAAACTAAGGAAATCAGAACGTCATTACATTATCTCCATTATAATAAGATTATGTAAATTATTCCCACCATATACTCTGTGAATCTTAATTTCTGAGAGATATATAATACATATTTCAGAATTTTAAATGCATTGAAAAATGGGCTGTTTTGCAATAAATCTAACTCAGGTAGACTTTAATAGACATTGTTAATAAATTAAGATGCTAAGTAAGATTAAATAATCGTTGAGAATATAGCTTAAATGATTTATGAAATCGTGACGTCAGTGGTGACGTAGTTTCGATTACAGTTCAGGGGGAAAAAATGAGTAAAATCTTTGTAAACTCCTCGAGAAGTTCAACATGAATTTCACTAATTTAAAGCAATATTTTTATAAAAGTGTTCGACATTTTTCTGAATGGCAGTTAATAGATCTTTGTATGCGGGCTTCTAAAGTACCTTTTAAAAAGATTTTACGATTAATTATCAATTGGAGTAATGCTACTGTTCCCTGTCCATGTTATTGATTTTCTTTTAATAACCTTACCCTAGGAAAATCTTTAATCGCCTGTCTTCTGGCTTCTGATAAAAAGAAACCCCCAATAGAAGACCAGACATGAAATCCCCAATACGAAGTCCAGACGCTCGAAGAGAACACACAGTTACATAAGAATGAAGATGCTTGAAGAAGAACATAAGATACCAAAGATGAAGAAGAATAGAAGTAAAGAGACTATACAACGCTTTGATTTTGTTTGTTTGTTTGTTTTGTTTTACGGCATATCAACCTCAGTGGGTCATTTAATGCCGATAAAGTTTTGAAATAAATCAATTCTTAATGGATAAAATATTTTTTTATAAATATATTTTTCTATTTAACCCATAGATGGGACCCTAACAGGTACTACCACTCCAGGTCAGAGTGGACCAGGGAGCAATGATGATGAAGGGGTGCTCCACATTCCCCAAACCTCCAAAACTGGAACCTCACCATCAGATAGAGTTTAACGTCATTCCCAGGACATGTAGACCCGCAGCCACCGCCTTCTAGCACCCATATGATAAAAAGGGTTGGGGCTTGCCATAAGGGCAATAGAGTTGGGAAAATCATATAAGTGCTAGGGCTTGACGTGACCAGCCGATTGATCGGAGGGGGCCTCTCCGACCGCCCGTCTAACCCAAGATAGGGCCAAAGTGAAGTGTACAACACTTTGAGATTAACATGATAGTACTCATTAGTAACAGTGAATGTTTATTAAACGCAGTTTTGTCATAATCACTATGTAAATTATTCCCACCATGTACTATATAAATATTTATTTCTTAGAGATATAACACATATTTCAGGATTTTAAATGCATCAAAAGTATAGCCAGATTTGCAGCAAATCTAACTATAATCATTATCATCGTCATGTCGCGCGCGCAGCACGGATATCCATGACAATCTTTCGCCAACCTTCCCTATTACTCATGGCCCCTGGGAGGTCCTCTGTGCAGCATCGAGAGTCTTCGCATGGTTGGTCAATGTAGGTCCTTAGCGGGCGTCCTACGTCAGCATGTCCATCTGTTGGATTCCACGGGAGAACGTCGCTTATGAGCTCATCCCCGCTTCTCCAGCAGTGTCCTGCATGTCTAGTCTGTCTCACCCGGATGGTTTGTGAGGGGGGGCAGGTGACCATATAGTTGCTTCTTTGTGGGGTGCTGCTTCCATGACTTGTTCAGGACTACTCGCAGCATTCTTGTGCAGGTACCATCTAGCTTATTCTTGAGGCGCTTTGTCAGGGTCCAGGTGGTACAGCCATACAGCAGCACTGATATAACCACAGCCTGGAAGAAAGAACATCGTTAATAAATCAAGATCTTAATAAAGATTAAATGACTTTCATAATAATCAGTGAGAAAACATCTTTAAAAACTAAGGAAATCGGGACGTCATTACATTATCTCCATTATAATAAGATTATGTAAATTATTCCCACCATATACTCTGTAAATCTTAATTTCTGAGAGATATATAATACATATTTCAGAATTTTAAATGCATTGAAAATGAGCTGTTTTGCAATAAATTTAACTCAGGTAGACTTTAATAGACATTGTTAATAAATTAAGATGCTAAGTAAGATTAAATAATCGTTGAGAATATAGCTTAAATGACTAATGAAATCGTGACGTCAGTGGTGACGTAGTTTCGATTACAGTTACATAATGTCCATTATAATAAGGTATGAAGCTGGTGCCTGTGAGACGAGATTTCCTTTAACGAAACATTCCAAATCTTCAGCCTCTTGTAAATATTTTCTGGAATCAAATCATTTATTCAAATTCTCATGCATATTGCAACTATTCCTGAATCGCCTATTTCCATCGAAATCCTCTTCCATTTTGGTCAATCCTCCCTATTACTCCAGTATTTTAAATTCGAAGACGGTCATTATAAAACTTTTTTTTTTTCATTTCTCAAACCCGAACGCTTCCTTATGTTTCTGTTAATTTTATACTTTTTAATAAAGAAATAACTTTTACAGTAATCGGATTATAACATCCCGTTAATTAATTCCTCATCCTCCTTAGGATTAATTTAATTCTTTCTGCCGGCAAAATCCTCAAGTCTCTTCGGACATTTTCCAAACAGAAATGACTCAATATTAGCGGATTGCGAGAAAAAATATTATAAGTCAGCTGGTGATAAATATAGAAAATTCTATTTCCTTCGTCGATTTTTCTCCAGCTCTTCTACATAGAATCTCATTCACCAGGAAGATTTCGAGTAGTTTCTCCTATCACCAGAAAGATTCGAATTCATAAAACTGCCGTCTACTTAAAATATTTCCACAGCTCTGTCGGCTGAAGCTTCAGAATACACCGACTGCGCCTCTGCAGAGAGGTAAGACTCCTCAATGGGTCAATTGTTGGTCGGTGATGGCGACTCGTGATGTTTAAGGATGGAACCCTGGTGGCTGAGTAGTTCATGACATGTAACACTCCACTTTGGCCCTTACTTAGACTAGACGGGTGATTGGAGCGCCACCCCCGACCAATCTATATTACGTCAAACTCTAGCATCTATGATTTTCCTGGTTCTATTGCCCCTAAGACAAACCCCATCCATTTTTATCATATGTGTAAGAATTTGGTGGCTGAGGGTCTTAGTGTGTGGGTATGCCGTTAAATCTTATCTGACGGTGAACATACAGTTCTGGAGCTCTGGGGAATGTGGAGTACCCCTTCATCACCATTACTCCCAGGTCCACTCTGACTGGAGTACTAGTATCTGTTAGGCTCCTATATATCGGTTAAATAGAAGAAAAGTTTGTTTTAAAAGATGTTTAAAAATTGAGTTAAAAAATTGAATACTTATCAAGCTAAAATATAAAAAAAGTCTTCCGCATGAAATAAACTAACAGATGTCATGCCATAAAATCTAACAAACGAAACCAATATATTTCTCGATCTATCTTTCTAGACATTTACTAATATAATAGATAACAAAACGTAGTACATAAAAATATCAAAAAAGTATAGCGTAACAATGAAAATCAGGTTTATTTGACTAGATAATATTTTGAAATAATCTTAGATATTTTAATGATGAAGAAATTAGATTTCTAGACACAATTTTTAAGATGAGACAATAAAATTTATACAAAACAACTGAAATGGTGATAAAATTATATTTATACAAAAATATTGAAAAGTGTATATTTTCATTGTTTCGCCCTTGAAAGGACCGGAAAATTTTATCATTAAAACCATTTAACAATAAAAATGCATATGCATAATAAAGCAGCTCTACTACAACTACTTCTTTGAAGATTGTGTAGATGCGACAATTCAAGAACACGATGAGTACACTAAAAAGAGCAAAGGAAGAATAATTGCAACAACAATAAACATCTATTAAAAATACTAGCAAATATATGCACCCTCCGGACGCACGTATTTTAATGTAATGAAATATGTTAAATTAGAAAGACTAATGAAACTAAATAAGAATGCAGATAACATCATTTAAAACAACTTTGAAACTAACTCTTTCATCATTTTCCTAATTTAACTATTTAGTTAAAATAGGAAGTAAAGAATAAAATTACAGTTATATGTTCTTGTTAGTGGATTTGTTTAAAGATTTATCCCCGAAGTTTTTGCTTATATTTATAAAAATAAAACCAAACAATAAGAAATCAATATTACTAAGCACATATTTATTAAAAATCAAATTTTTAGTATCAATATGCAAATTAGGCTTCCTGTTCAACTATAAACCAGTATTTTGTTGTATATATAAATACAATTGCAAGTTATTAGTATGCAGATATGGCCAACAGTATTAATAATGTAAAACTATTTTATTAATAAATAAGGTTTGAATGAAAATAAAATCATGGAGAACAGGACGAAAATAATTAAGGGAATTGTGACTTGAATAGTAATCTAGTTTCGGTTACAGACAGAAAAACATACAATCTCCATTATAATAAGAGATATTGGCAAGCAGAAATACAATAAAAACTAGAAAACAGAAATTAGAGGAAAACAAGTGTATGGATACTTCAAGCGACAAACTGGATAGATAGCCCATGAAAAGACTTTGAAAAGAAATGGCTAAGAAGTGTGAAACTAAATTTCATATGATTGCAGCACAAAATAATATCATAAGAACAAACTATTGAACGCAAAAAAATATAAGACGCAACAGTAACTACAAGACGTAACTAATCGTTTACAATGTTTGATGAAAAGTATTAATGACTTATTTCTCTTAATAAAGTAATTATTTAAATCTAATTCACCTAATAAAATCACGTATTTAATTCATTCATCTCTATTACCCATAAAGTGTTATACCTTATTTATCAGCCTGTAAATTTAACATAATACAAGTTTTTAAATTTTCAGCTATTTTTCAGCCGAAAGGCTAGGTGTGTGCTCATGCTGACAAGGAGGGAAACATAATATTATTTCATATTTTCCTCAACATGGAGGTTATTCCATAATATTTTCCTCAACATGTGGCATATTCCATAATTATTTCCGCCACATGGGGTATATTCCATAATATTTTCTGCGACATGGGGGTATATTCCACAATATTTTTCGCAACATGGGGTATATTCCATAATATATTCCACAACATGCGGCACATTCCATAATATTTTCCGCAATATGGGGAATATTCCATGAATATTTTCCGCAACATGGGGCATATTCCAAAATATTTTTCCGCAACATGGGGCATATTCCATAATATTTTCCGCAACATGGGGCATATTCCGCAATAATAGCAACATGGGGCGCAATATTTCCGCAACATGGGGCATATTCCATAATATTTTCTTTTATATGGTTTGGAAATAAGTAACACCATTATTTTAGATAACTTAATCTAGTTTTTTAAAGAATCTTATATGTACATACATAAAAGTAAATATTTTACGCCACATCTATTATTAGATTATTTGCTGTTAAATAAATAACCAAGTTGAAAATCGTCCAAGTGAATTAATTCCATATTTTTTGTCAGTGGTAGTTTTGTTGCATTGAATTACATTTATTCCAATCCCTCCCAAACATATTTTCGATTTGCTGGCAAGTACATTATGTGGGGAATTTCCATAATGAAATAGTTTTTTTTCTTTTCTTACATTTTCACATAAAGCTCGACCTTAGATAACGAGACAGTTGAAACTGACGTAATTCGGTTACACTTATAGAGTAGTTTCTTTATTTTTGTTTACAAATCAATATTTATTCACAGATAAAATACGATAACATTATGTAATTCCTAATCTCTTTCGGATGATTTGTCATTCTCTTAGCAATACAATATTAATGTAGTACTTGTTTCGGTATTTATTTGATTTCGACATAGTTAAGACATTTGTCGGTGTAAGAATCCACCTCTTTGAAGCTTAGTTCATATATATATATATATATAATATATATATATATATATATATATGTGTGTGTGTGTGTGTGTGTGTGTGTGTAAACACGTTACTACTTCCACATTAACTCTGATATATTCTGAGGATAGGACTTTAATCCCGAAATATTAAGGAAACATACAAAAAAATAATGGTAAATGAACAATATACTTGTTACCATTTCTTCCTTCGAATAGTGATATGCCTTCTAAATCAGTCTACATAATAATATATATATATATATATATATATATATATATATATATATATATATATATATATATATATATATATATATTTGAATTTTTTTTTTTTTTAAAAGTCCCCGCTCTTCACGCTGTGGTCCACTGGTTCAATCTCTAGTGGCGGAGATTGTGGTATGCACTGCTGATGAGACCAAAGGAGGTCGAAACAGCTGTCCAGTGCTCCGGATGTCGCAAATGGTGTTTGCCGAGTTGTCTGGTCGTGGTAATATGATTCAAAATTATCAATTATATATATATATATATATATATATATATATATATATATATATATATACGAGAATGAGTAAAAAAAAACAAACAAAAAAAAAGGGTAACATCTCCCATCATCTCTTTTTGGTATGAGCTGCTAGAAGGCGGTGGCTGCGGGTCTACATGTCCTGGGAATGACGTTAAACTCTATCTGATGGTGAGGTTCTAGTTTTGGAGGTTTGGGGAATGTGGAGCACCCCTTCATCACCATTGCTCCCTGGTCCACTCTGACCTGGAGTGGTAGTACCTGTTAGGGTTCCACTTATGGGTTAAATAGAAAAAATTATTTATAAAAAATTGTATTATCCATTAAGAATTGATTTATTTCAAAACTTTATCGACATTAAATGACCCACTGAGGTTGATATGTCGTAAAACAAAACAAAACCAAACCTACGACAAGTAAAAATCTGACTTTGCAATCCATCCTTATCAAACTGGTTACCAGCGTCTTAACACGAAGGATGTTACAATTCGGAGCAGCAATGCCACAACAGTAACAGAAAATACTTTTGATTATATTATAAAAAAAGGGCCGGTTTAGCTCAGTCGGTAGTGAACACGCCTAGGGTTCGCTAGGTTTCTGGTTCAATTCCAGTTCCCATCAACTCAGCGTGTGAGTAGCACAAATTATGTAAAGTAGATGTAACGCTCCATTTCAGTTGCAAAAACAATATCCCTGGTCTAGCGCTAGCGAAAAGGGGATAGACTCTCTTGCTGTCTGGATGATACCGGCAATAAGCCACTCCGTCAAATCTTATCATATAATGAAAATGGTGATTTTTTTTCTTCTCCTACACCCAGTTAAATTATCAGAAAGCAACTTGCTAGTTCAAAGTCCGGGAGGGGAATTTCTTAAAAACGCAAATTTATTCTAGCTAACGACAACAGCGCAAAGCACCGCCTCAAGATATGCCTTTTAGCATTTCAGCCCCTGATAATATTCAGTCAGTTTCTGCAGGTTTCTTATCATGTGCAATGAGAAAACGACGAGTATATGTCCGTTTACATCTCTGCCCTGTAGCCATACCTTAGGCTGCACCTGAGATTCCTCTGAGAACAACAATCAAATATCTAAAGTTAAAGTAAATTGCTACTGGGCTTGGACGCTTTCGTAGCTTTTCTGCGCCGGTGCCGTATTATGTCGAGAAAGAAAACTTTCAAAAATGTTTGAGAAAGTTATTTTATAGAAACTTTATGGCTTCAATTATCTACTCTGATAAAAACATGACAACACTGGGCGGAAAGGAAGAGAAAAAAACTTTTGTCTGGTACCCAGACAGATGATGATGT
>CM042144.1:6056878-6066878 GCA_023376005.1 Doryteuthis pealeii | reverse complement strand
AATATTGTATGACGTCATCTGGCGTCTCACAAGCCAGCACAATTCCCGTTTGGATTCTGACCGTTGCCGAACATCAACCAATGCTTTAATAACCAGCAGTATCTCGGTTTAAAAAAAATGCGAGTTTATTCGATTCTCTATTTGGCTTGGGACCAAAATTAATCTTGTATTTATAATATAAAAACAATCTTCGATTCTTGAAAATTTGTTGGCGACACAGATTAATGGGTGTTTGTTGTTGTTGGATAGTAAAACAAGAATGATGAACAAAATGTAAGTAAATATTAGAAGAACGCTGACTTTATAACGTAATTATAAGTAATATACAAAATAGAAAAAGAAATTTCGAAAGCGCCGATTAGCTGAGGAGTCTAGACTTAACATAAGATAATAACATAGCTTTTGCAGTAAACTATTTTAATCCGTTTTAATAATAATAATAATAATAATAATAATAATAATAATAATAATAATAATAATAACTATCAGGGACTGTGGATATACCACAGTATGGTAATTGAATTATTACAACGTTTAATGTTTACTTAAGAACTATTGCTAAATAGTTCAATATGCAAAAAGTATAAACTTGTTTTAACTCTCTCGCTTTTTCTTTGTCCCTTTTTTTTCATTAAGTTCAATTGAAACAGAAAGCGTTATTGCTTCCACACGCTCATCACATCTATCATTCCCGTTTTGGTTCCTTCTTACTATATTTTTAGGTGTAGCATGTCCTTTTTCCTTTTCTTTCTTTCTAATAAAACCAGAATGGTCCATTATTTAGCTGACACCGAAGACTTATTTTTATGGGTTTCGTCACGACACTCATAAAAAATAAGTCTTCAGTGGATGGGAAACACCAGGTAATCAAGATTTTATATATTTGCATTTCATCTCGTAAGATTTGGATGGTCTTATCTTTAACCAGAGGGTGTTGAAATATAACGGTCGTACAATTAAGGAACACTTGTATTAATATATAGATAGCTTTCTTCTTTCTTTCTTTTTTACTATATGGATGACTGCCTGTGCATAATCAAAATAAATACCCGTTTGTTTTCCGACTGGTGCAGAGAAATCATTTACAATTGTATTAAATATTATGACAACCCGATTGAATCACCCGAATTTTGACTAAATTTTTAAAAGTCAATCTTCCATTGTAAAGTCAAATTATTAATATCCCTTAAGTGAAGGAATTATAAATTGTGTTTGTTAAAATGTAAATCGGTGGCGCGT
Organism: Doryteuthis pealeii; assembly: GCA_023376005.1. Lineage (NCBI taxonomy): Eukaryota > Metazoa > Mollusca > Cephalopoda > Myopsida > Loliginidae > Doryteuthis > Doryteuthis pealeii. Next base: position 6,065,639 of record CM042144.1, on the reverse strand, counting down.
ATAAAAACAAGTAAAAGAAAAAAAAAAAAAAAAAAAGAAAGATTGTATCGTTCATCGCTTAACTGTTTTCCAGTAATAAACAAATGAGATTTTGATGTAGTTTTAAATGAATTATGTCATTAAAGTGTAATTTATAAAAGAAAATAACAAATAATAAATTGAACGGTATTTTCCAGTTGCAACACTTACATTCTCGAATTGCTGAAAAAAATGATATTTGATCGATTTTCAAACTGTTAATTTAACGGGAGTCAATAACAATACTGAGTTACCAATGAAAATCTTTTGTCTTCATTTATTTCCGTTCTCTTGTCACTATGGAGAATAAATAAAACACGAGACGATATAAAATATTAATTTAAAAAAAGCTATATATTAATACTTGTGTTCCTTGAATGTCCATTATCATCTTGTAACATTCTCTAGTTAAAAATAAGACTGTCCAAATCATCTGAGATGAAATGCAAAAATTATGAGTATCATCCTCCCAGATAAATAATGAAGCTTTCCGTTTTTATTATAAAGAAAGAAAGTGAAGAAAAAGGACATGCTACACGGGAACACATTTAATGAGAGAGCATGGAAAAATAGGCGGTGTGAGCATGCCCAAGAGATAATGTTTATCTCTTTCAATCGAACATAACGAAATGATAAAATGAGGGAAGGAAAGAAAGAAAGGGTGAGTTAAATCAAGATTATTATACTTTTTACATATTGAACTATTTAGCAATAGCTCTTAATTAAACACATAAAATGTTGTAATGATTAAATTATCATGCTGTGGTATATTCACAGGTCTTGCTAGTCATAAACTATAAGTATTGCCCATGAATAAGTTCAACCCGGAACTATTTTTATAAAACTTTTTTTATAGCTTCTAGCGGAACAATATATAAGGAAAACAGATATTATGTATTACAGTATCCTCATAAATATGAAAAAGAACTATTCGTAATAAAACGTTTATTTTCTTCGAAACCAAGATACCATTATTTTAATACTATCTAACTTTAACATTATTCAGTCCAATTCTCAATAAAATTTTGTTAGCAAAAATATATGTAGCAATCTAAATATAAGTAGATTCCTAACATATAAAAGCATTTTAGTTTTACTTGCATAATTATAAGGCTTTAGAGTTTGGGGATAAATGATATCTAATAATATCAATTTTTATTGTATAATGATTCACTAGAAATAATTTGTGGTAATCTTTGTTAGCCAATGTTAAAAAATCAAAAACAATGGTTAATATCAACAAAAAAAGGGTTTGTTTACATTTTTGAACGACGGAGGCCAACACATAACTATTAAATTTTAATTTTTAAATAAAAAAAAAGTGCACAGGCATGAAACCTCTGTGAAAAAGTAATGTCTCCTATCTAAAATATTAAATGCAAAAAAATATCTAAAAATCACACATCTTATTAGAAAGAATTTTGTAAAAGTTAAATATCAACTCACTTATTTTGATGGAAAACGTGTAACTAAGTGATTAATTCTTAAAGTTTCCATAAAAATTGTATAATAATAATAAAAAATAGATTAAATAAAAGATTGTTTATCATGTACAATGAAATATTTACTACTACTTTGAATCAGTAAAAATGTAGATTTAATAGAAAAAAATGAAAAGAAAAAATTGATCGAGCTTCCGTAATTCAATTATTTACATTTAGAAAGGAACGCCGAAAATGGATGATAGAATTTTAACGTTATTTTATAATGCTATTTAATTTTTAAATGTATTCGATAATGTAAATCAAATCTTCATTACTTTTGCTCAAAAACCGAGCCCTGGTGATATTTAATGTGTATATATATATTTACTTTGTCGTTAATTGTTTAATTTTTGAAGTATCCTCCGGACATACAGGTTCATACAACTGCCCTTTATATATGTATAGATAGATAAGGTAATGATACAAATAAAACTAAACATTATCTGTTCTATGAATGTAAATAGAATTTTATTTTACACACCGTAAATCTAGAATATGCTATAACAAAGTAACCTTTAACTAGAATGGCGTCGGTTTATATTTGGATTATAGTTTATATCTCTCAAACTAAAAGAAGTTGATTACGACAATAAAATTATTAAATGGAATTAATGTAATAGGAAGAGCCATGCAATTTTAGGTTTTGAACGCTTGTGATTTTCACCATTAAACTGAGATGTTTGTGTATGCAGATGTGTAAAATATGAAAAAAAAACAAAAAACATTTTTCAATGTTTCGGTTTTTACACCCATCTTGTGGGAAATGTATTTGATGTTTAATGTTTTATCAAAAAAATAAATTTTCAAATGAAAAAATCAGAAAAAAATGAAAACATACTTAGCGCTCTTCAACTTTGATGACGCTGCATTTCAAATTCAAAACTTTGTCAAATCACATCTAAAGAATACATTCTCTTAATATAGTTTTTTCATATTTTATATTTACATACCGTCGTATTCATCTCCATCTTTTTCTATAATATATATATATATATATATATATATATATATATATATATATATATATATATATATATTATTCTTATGGTCATCATTGTTACTCGGGCTCGCATTTTCCTCATAATTTACTATGAACATATGTTTCACAGGTTTTTAGTTCACAGGCAAAATAATGTACACCCCTAACGATAGTCTATAAAAAATGAAGTTTCTCCTAAACCAACGATACCGTTTTTTTTCCTCCTGTGGAAGCCAGCACATAGACAAGCCAGTGTGGGCCGACCAGCAAAAACGTACATTTATCAGCTCTGTGCGGATGTAGGATGCTGCATAGAGGACCTCCCGAGAATGATGAGCGATAGGGACGGATGGAGAGAGATTGTCATGGATATCCGCGCTGAAAGCGCGACATGATGATGATGATGATGATGATGTCTAATAAAAGAAAATCATATTATGAAACATTTCTATAATCTTTGTGATTTTCAATTCTTGTCTTAAGATCGTGTATCTAGGTTGTATTCCGCGCGGCTGATTTTATTCAACTAAGGATTCTTTAATGAATTTGTGTTTACTGCAATGACTTTTCTAGTGCAGAACAAGTAAAAGTTTGGCTTGAATCCATTGCCAATAATAAAAGCGAAATTTTCAACAAGATGTTAAACGATTTCATTTTGCCAATTATAACCGATGAATGGATTGTTTAATGGCGTGTAATTATTTCTATTCAGAATCAATCAGCAGAAAATTACGCTATCCTATTGAAGAGTTTCGAGTAGAAATAAATTCGTTGAAAAAGAATTACAGACGCCGAAAGAAAAAGTCTAATTAAAGATGAAAATACCGTGAAACAGCCAAATCTGTCACATAAAATTGATTAAGTTTTTTCTAATTCAGGAAATTAAAAAATAAAGACTTCTTGATTACATTTTATATTTCACTCACACACATACACACACACACACACACACACACACACACATATATATATATATATATATATATATATATATATATATATATATTTAAACTACAAACTCACATAAGGGGACTAAACGCTGATATCAGAATACTCCGTTATTACAAATATTTTACAGACGTGGCCGTTTTCAATAACAACAAAGATAAAGGATCCGTTCAACAGGAGAGACATTCATCTGAGGAAGGGAATCTAACGATCCCGAAAATTTATGAGAATAAATAATAAAAAATAAGTGATCCCTGTACTCCACAACATCGAATTCTTCATTCATTTTTTTATTTTTTAATGCTTTATAATAACGCCCAACATAAACAGACATATAAATAAATAAATATATATATATATATATATATATATATATATATATATATATATATATATATATATATAAGGTTGAGGTAGCGTGGACACCCCATCTACAGGCTACCATAACTCAAATATAATATATATATAAACAATGATATTGAGTAATATCTGAATCTGTAATATAGCACCCATATTATCTATCCATATATATATATATATATATATATATATATATATATATATATATAAGGGTTTTGTAATTTGCTTGAAGCATTGTGCATATATTGGTTTGTTGGTTGGTTTTGAAGGCTGTCACAATGCGAGTGTAAAGAAAAAAGAAGGTAACTATGATGTTTTTTGTTAACCTGTCATTTTATTTCTTAATATTTCGGGAGGAAAATTCCCATCATCAGAAGAATACTGGAACTGAAGTTGTCTTAGCGGCTGCTAGATTCGTTCTGTCTTGGGTCTTCCAAATTCTGTGTGTGTATGTGTATGGTTGGGGTGCTTGCTTATGTGTGTGTTTGTGTTTGTAAGTGTGTGTGTGTGTGCGTACTTGTGTGTGTAAATGTAAGCGTATGTGTGTGTGCGTGGTGCTTATGTCTGTCTGTCTGATCATTTCTTTTTATTTTATTTTAATTATTATTCCAGATTTGATTCGCCTCTAAGCAAGGTTTTATTTTTATTTTTATTTTATTTTATTTTATTTTTGTGTTTGTTTATTAACAGGATCATCTGCAAGCACCCCAACCATACACATACACACACGGAATTTGGAAGACCCAAGACAGAACGAATCTAGCAGCCGCTAAGACAACTTCAGTTCCAGTATTCTTCTGATGATGGGAATTTTCGTCCCGAAATATTAAGAAATAAAATGACAGGTTACAAAAACAAAAACAAAAAAGACAAAAACAAAAACAAAAAAACAAGAACCGGTGATGTTTAATGTGTATATATATTTACTTTGTCGTTAATTGTATTTTCTTCGTTTCATCCGAACATACAAACATACATACATACATACACACCGATTGCCCGTCATATATATATATATATATATATATGTGTGTGTGTGTGTGTGTGTCTGTGTGTGTCTAATAAATAAGTAATCCACAGTTTCGAGGTATCACCTCTCATCAGTGTGGTTATACATTAACAACTACCCCTGGCCGGGTTTGAGACCCGAATGAACTTTCGTTCGCCAATCCTCTTACTCGTGCGGCCAGAGGCAGCTGTCAAATATAGGAGCATATTTAATTGCTACATTTCTAAGCGGAAATGAATTCACTAGAGGCCTCAAACATTTGTAAACAAAGCGAGGTTTAGCTACACGCCAGAACGGTGAACTTGCAATTAAATCCCTATTTAAAATACTCGACCAAAGTTGGAGTATATATATATAATAAATAAGTAATCCACAGACACGTGTTTCGAGGTATCACCTCATCATATATATATATATATATATATATATATATATATATATATATATATATAGTATGCGAGATTTGAAAATAAAGAGCTCGATAACGGGAGTAATAGCTTTAAGTGATTAGGTGTAAATTTATTTCAGCCTCCCGGTGTTTTCAGATCTGATTTCAAAAGTGACAAGGATTACAGACTGGTGCAGATGAACATTATTTTTATGTACGTTTCTGTTTTCTACTTTCTTTGGTTGAATCACATCACGGAAATATTTGATATTATTCACACACACACACACACACACACACACACACATATATATATATATATATATATATATATAATCCAAAAGTCCAGAGAAGAAATCTTCCTTACGACACAAGAGTTTTATTTAAAAACCTGTCGCATTTGAGAGCTCAATGTGTGCTCTTAATGTTAGAGTCACAGAGCAAATATATAAGTAAACAAAAGACTTAGACATATAGCTTTATAGTCTATTTCAGGGAGAAATAGACTATAATGCTAAATCTCTAAGTATTTTGTTATTTCTTTACTTATACACACACACACACACACACACACACACACATATATATATATATATATATATATATATATATATATAGGGAGAGGGGGTAGGAGAGAGAATATGAGTACCATAGCAATTAGTATACAGTGCTCAATATCAAGGATAGCGCATTTATATTGAATATAAGATAGCGTGAGCAAGGAGTCAATAGCCCCTGGTTACTGACAGCTTCTCGCTTATATATATTTACCAACCACTCCGCACGATCAGGGTGTGACACAAGGTCAATTTCTTAAGCGGAGTTTAACGGGTTTGAATTCAGAATTTTCCTAGACTGATTTCCTAGCCATGGTTAAGTGTCCAGTCTGCCCTGCTATTTACCCATAGCTAGTGGGAGAATTGGTTTCATACCTTTCCCAAGGGTATTAGCGCCATGTTAAATGCTAACAGCTTCGTCTAGGAATTGAACTCGGAGTTGACGAGTCCATTTTCTACGACTCTAACCATTAGACCATGCACCTGAAATAAGTTTCTCGCTTATACGATCTTCTGACAGTCTTCGTTTGAAGATCACAGAGGCGAGAAGCTGGAAGTAACCACGGGCCATTGACTCCATGTCAACGCTACGTTATATATATAGTTCTTTCAACCGCAGATAGTCCCGTTTCGACGTATCACGTCTCAGTGTGGTTAGACTTAGCAGGCTACCTCCAGCCAGGATCAACACCCAACCTATTTAGGTCCTAACCACAGAGCCATCAGTGGTAGCGGGAATTTATACAGATAAATACACTCCAGAGAGCTCAATCTACCAGGGATGGGGAGTATATATTTATCCATGCGCAGAAAATCCTGTTTCGGCCTATTACGTCTCCTCAGTACGGCTAGACTAAGCAGGATACCTCCTTCCGGGATCTAAATCAGATCGATTTAGAAAGAGTAGATTCAAATTTGCATTATTTTTATTTGAGCATTTTTTCTTAAAAATGCGAAGCTAAGAATACGACCAGCAATTCCCCGATGACGACCGACGAAACGGTTGAAAGTGCTAGAGTAAAGAGTATGGGACACTTCCTTTACTTGTTGGATCTGAAATTGAGAAAAATAACTAGATGACTAGAAAAAAAGAAACTAAAGATAAAGTTCATGAATAAGAAGTATTCCAGGTTTTTAATCGTATTTGCCTGTACAATATATATATATATATATATATATATATATATATATATATATATATATCCCACGGCGATATTGTAATCATCTGTTGTTTAAGAAGTTGAGGAACGCCGTATATTTGAAATTTTTTTTTCTTTGTGGGATAAGTACTATAAAAAAACACCTAGTACTTTCAATAACTTTGAGGATGGAATTTTACTTCCGAAAATATTTAGTTTTGAAAAAAAACAAAAGTTAAATAAATATAATTTTCAACACATATTGCATTGTAAATTGCCTTCAAAAATCTTTATATTACACATACACACAATGCTTCAAAGATAATATAAAAAAAAACAACTTTATATATATATATGTATTTCAAGGGTACTGATCAAAAGTAGGAGAAAGGCTTGTGAGCACGTGACTTCATTCTTCTTCAGGCAGTACATATTAGCTTTTTGATGTTGGTAACCATTGAGGAAACACCAGTTAGACAGAGGTAAACTTCAAACATTACAAATAACACACAATTATATTGAAGGGGGATCACCTCCAACACTTCTTTCTTGTGAACAGAGCCTAGAGAATCAAAGATAAAAAGAAAAGTAAAAAGAAAATAAGACAAAAAAATATATAAAAAACTGAATGCCAATCATAAGTAACCTCAGAAATTATTTGTTTAAAAATATGTTACAAGTGTATATCTATCGATTTTTTTACCATGTAACGTATCGTTTTGATCGACTCAAAGTGTTTTGTATTGATTTAATTACGGAGAAAAATTTACTCTGGTGGTGATGAAGCGCCGATTGTTTTGTGTAGAATTCTTCAAGAACAATGACGCTAATTAATATCATCGTGCAAACAAAAGCAACAGACGTTCGATAATGGATCGATATTATTGTAAACGCGTTAAAATAGGACTCCATTAGAATTTCACTTTCAACTATTAGATCGTTCTCGTTGCTGAAGTTTTATTAAACAGACGAGTGGCTGGATCCGCGGTTTTAATTTCTATGCAAATGTAACACAATGGCGAAGGCTTCGTTTCCATTCGGTCACCGGAGGCAGAGTTGCTCATGCGCACACGCATATGTATGAGTATTTGATTATATCTGGTCGGGCCGAGCGCAGCGTGCTGGTTGGATTTTACGATATGGCAACCCTTGTGGATGCTTTCCTAAGGAAGTTAACCAAATTCTCCCTAACAATAAAAAATTAACTTAAACAAGGGAGAACATATAGACAGAACGTCACCCAGTATAAAAAGGTCTCCTCGTCATGGCTACGTACTAAACGAGAAAACTAACGGTGTACCTTCCCCTAGTGATACTACTACAAGTAACAACACTAAGCTGGATTCTCCACCAGACCAGCTTAATACTGGTCCTGGAATTCGTCAAAATCACGCAAGGACCAAGAAAGAGACGCAACAATATAGCTCCATTGAGGAGAAGAAAATTATTCTCCTCTATTTTACTTACACAAGGTTTGAGAAATAGGACAGAAGGAAAAACTATTATTTGAGGAGCAAACACAATCATCTGCCTTACCGGTATAAAAATAAAATAAAATATACACACATACGCACTTATTTTGTTCGTGCTCTGCTCGAAGACTATTGGATAAGGAAGATAATGACTCTGACCAAAGCTCGGGTACTTACGTATGTTCATGTGTGTGTATGTATGTGCAAGTAGGACTGTTTTATAAGTGATATTATCTACCTCATTCTATAAATTCGGCGATGTGTTTTTCATGTTTACCTTCTTTGATTTTTATCACCCACGGGAATTGAGAGTGGATAAACGGTTAACGAGGCGGAGAATGGAACCAGCGAACCGAGTTCAAAATCTAACTGGGATAGTTTGCTCTCTCTTTGCTCTGTTCCCCTTG
>CM042144.1:6041878-6051878 GCA_023376005.1 Doryteuthis pealeii | reverse complement strand
GATTATCTGGTTTCGCTTATCCTCCGAATTCTTCACCTCAGCTAAATAAAGAACCATTCCGTTTTTATTATAATGAAAGGAAATGCTACACAGAAAAAATATAATTAGAAAGAAAGAGGAGAAATATAGAGGGAGGGTATGAGAATGCGAAAACAATGACGCTAATCTCTTTCAATCGACGATGAAAAGGAAAAAAATAGAATTAAATCTGTTTCGACCTTTATTGAAGTGGTCTTCATCAAGAGCGAAATGTGTATGATAGAGGGACGGTATGAGTGGACCGTTATAAGACGAAAGTGGTACAGACGAAACGTTCAAGTTCATAGCCGGAATTTAAAAAAAAATATATTCACTTTTTTCATACTGTCTTGTGAAAAAACAAATTGTTTTTTTTTAAATTCCGGCTATGAACTAGAACGTTTCGTCTGTACCACTTTCGTCTCATAACGGTCCACTCATACCGTCTCTCTATCATACACACCTCGCTCTTGATGAAGACCACTTCAATAAAGGGTCGAAACCGATTTCTGTCAGCGAATTTTAACATCATGTGTTTGGTTTTGTCTAAAATATTTATTTCATACTGTCGGATTCACTTCCATTCACTTTTTTCATATATATATATATATATATATATATATATATATATATGTATGTATATATATATATATATATATATATATATATATATATAGAGAGAGAGAGAGAGAGAGAGAGAGATGGATAGATAAGGAGAGATAGAGATAGATAAGGATATATAATGATAGAGAGAGATAGGTAGAAATGTGTGACTGTTTTCTGGCGGAGAATGTGTGTTAAATGCTAAAACAGATCTCGGTTTGAAATTCTCAGATGGGAAATTATCATTCAATCTGTTTTTTCTCTGACTTGGAAGGTTCTCCGGTACGTTATTCCTAAGGGACAACGTAGAAAGAGGCCACCTTGTAGAGAAATCAGCATGGACCCACGAGAGGGATCATTAGATGAAAACCGGCAAAGAAGACCCGTGTGTTTAATGCCAAAGAACAGTGCTGAACGTCACAAAACAACAGATGAGAACAGCCTATTCCCCTGAGCGAAGTCAAAATTCCGTTGAAAATATATGGGTTCTTTTTATGTAACTTACACTCGACTTTACAATTACTGAAACATTACGATATAAGATTTAGTTAGAGACTTCATTAGACGTCTATTTGAAAGAAACAAAGAGGATTAGCTAGAGCGACAGACAGTGACTAATGAGCTCAACTATTCCTTATGCATATACTTGTTATAAAAAGCTCAGTACTTAATGATAGTAAAAGTAAGTAAAGTCGTCGGGGCGGCCTAATGTCGTTATCAGCCAGTCAACGAAGGAGTCTATCCCATTTTCAATAGCGCTAGACGAAGGAAGGAGTTGTTTTTTTTTGGCTTCTGAGGTGGTTCGCCACACCTACCATCAGCTACTCACTTTACCGCACAGATCCCTGTGCTACTCATACATTGAGTTGGCGAGGACTGGTATCGAACAAGTAACCATGTGGTTTCTAGCCCAACGCTCCACCGACTGAACTGACCGTTCCTCGCTAACTCAGGGTATGAGTAGCACAGGGATATGTGCGGTAAAGTAAGGAGCTGATGGTAGGTGTGGCGATCCACCTCAGACGCCAAAACAAACTCCTTGGTCTAGCGCTATTGAAAAGGGGATAGACTCCCTCGCTGACTGGCTGATACTGAATTTAGGCCGCCCGACGACTTTACTTTTTTACTTAATGATAGAGCATAGATATTATTGCAAAGCATTTTTGTTTGGGTTTTAGACCAAGAACTCGTGGAGACATTTCTGTTAATAATGGAGATTCGGTCTCTATTTGTTTGTAACCGAAACTTCGTTACAGCTGACGTCACATTACCCCGAATCGTCAACACATAGAATAAAGAACAACCTTGTATTATATTCACTCAAAATTTGAGTATGCCACCTTAGACATTCCTTTTTTTAAAGTTTTGATTAATTCATGCCTGGTATTATATATCTATTTATAGTTTGTTTTATTTTAATATGTATTTGATATAATGGAATAACCCATCTCCCCTGTACCTCAACAGTGGTGATGGTTCTAGCCACTATTTAAGAACACACATATTACTCTGTGCAGAACTCACTTGAAGTACTTAGACGACGGACTCTCCTCCTAATACTCGCGTGACCTTACTATATAACAATATTTAATGTAGCGCTTCACAAGAAAAAAATTTACAAACAAGGATTAGTCATTTTTTTTTCAGTATCAAGAAGTTAACTAAAAAGTTTACAAGTAAATAAATACCTACGATTTTGGGTAAAATTATTTGTAAAATATTCAGAATAAGTAATTAAGTAATAGATGCATGCGACATCTTATTATAATGGAGATTGTGTGTTCTTCTGTCTGTAACCGAATCTATATTCCTACTCAAGTCACAATTCTCTTAGTTATTGACATCACATTCTCCATGATTTTATTTTTTATTTAACCTCAATTATTAATAAAATTGTCTTACATTATTAATACTGTTAACTATGTCTCCATACTGAAACATGCAATTATATTTATATATACAACAAAATAGCGGTTTACAGTGTAAACGGGAAGGCTAATTTGCATATTAATATTAAAAAATCGAATTTAATAAATATGTGCTTAGTATAATTGATTTCTAACTGTTTGGTTTTATTTTAATGAATATAAGCAAAAATCTCTTCAATGAATCTTAAATGAAATCCATTAACAAGATAAAATAACTGTCATTCTATTCTTTACTTGAATTAGAAAAAATAACAATGGAAGACGAGTGTGATGGAAGAGTAAGTTTCAGTTGTTCCATTTTTTATTATACTCCCTCTGTTTCAAATCTTTTATTATACTCCCTCTGTTTCAAATCTTTTTATCTGTATTCTTATTTAGTTTCATTAGCCTTTCTAATTTAATACAATATTTTATTACATTAAAACTTAAATACTTGCACCTGGAGGGTGCATACATTTGCTAGTTTTTATTTAATGGAGGACAAAACTAAATTTCCATTTCAAATTGTTTTATTGTTTTATTTTTTTTATTTTTATCTTCAGTAAATTTGATTTTACTTACTCTGATATTTTTGATCCCCACCCACCCCTCAAACAATATATTTCAGAAATTAATTTTTACACCGCCCAGAGGGTGTTTTGTTTTCTTGCTAGTATATCTAATGGAGATTTGGTGTCTGTCTTTAACCGAAACTACTTCACTGTTTACGTCACAATACTGTCAAGAATTGCGTAATTTCATCAATGAGTATATAATTTATAGTCAAAATGATTTATACAACGAATAAAGAACAACCCTTTATTATATATATACTCAGAAATTAAGAATGGAACATTAGACGCGCTTGCAGCACGGGAATCCATAACACTCTCGCCATCAATTCCTATCATTCATTACTCTCGAGAGGTCCCCCTCGCAGAATCCAGTATCCAGGCAGAGCTGGTCAATGTAGGCTAGCACTGGTGTGCCCATGTGCTAGTTTTCACAGGCGGACGTAGCTTATGTGTTCGTCCTTGCTTCTCCAGCAGTATCCAGCATGTCTTGTCCGTCTCATTCGGATGATTTGTGTGATAGGTGGCAGGTGGCCGTACAGCTGCTTCCTTGTAGGGTATTGTTTCCACGATTTGTTTAAGACAGCGCGCTGTATTCGTGTGCGGCTCCCATCTAGCTTATTCTCCAAGTGCTTCGTTAGGGTCCAAGTGGTGCTGCTATACAGTAGCACTGATACAACTACGGCTTGGAAGAACTGTCGCCTTAACTTGTCAGTGTGACCGGATTTCCATATGGCTGATAATGTTTATATAGCAGACCATGGCGTCCCTATTTGAGTATTAACACCACTTTTTGTAGATGAGATATTACTCTCTAGGTATATGAATTGTAAATGAAAGATTTAGAGGATTACCGTAGAAAGGAAGGAGGCTTATGAATATGTCTGTTATAAAAAGCTTTGTACTTTATGAGAGAACACCCATAATAATGAAAGACTGTTTTGTTGTTTCGTTTGTTTTTTAAACAAACAAAAAATCAGGGTGACATATCTACAAATTAGACAAGAACCAAATATTGAAAAAGGATTGGTTTTAATGGCATGTCAACTGATCTAGGATTATTTTATTCACAGAGGTAATAGACTCGAGCTCATTGTACACAGGGAAAGTATAGTCTGCAATAGTTATAGAAATCCGACCTTAATGACAAGTTAAAGCAACAATTCTTCCAAGTCGTACTTGTATTAGTGATACTGTATGGCTGCACCCCTTGGACCCTAAGAGAATCTGCTAGATAAGAGCTGCATTAGAATGCTGAGTGCGATATCAATCAAATTGTGTAAACAACACCCAAAAGGATGCAGCTGTATGGACACTTGCCCCCTATCACACAAACCATCCGAGTGAGACGAAAACAACATGTTGGACACTAGTAGATGCAAGGACGAACTCATAAGTGACGTTCTCATGTGGAAACAAGAACTTGGGCACGCCAATGCGGGTCGTTTAGCAAAGACCTAAATTGACCAGTTCTCTGCGGATACTGGATTCTGCGCATAGGTCCTCGCGTGGGCAATGAATGATAGGGACGGTTGGTGAGAGATTGTCATGAGTATTCGTGTTTCTATCCTGACATGATGATTATAACTATATGATTGAGTTCACATATTAAAGCAAACCTGTTATTAGTAGTTTTTTTAGACCAATAATTCATGGAGACATGTTGAAATTAAAACATGAAGCGCTCCCAGAAGGCAACCACGCATGTGATTTATTAATGGATTGATTTTAACTGCTTGGCAACCAATCTAGGGTTATATTTATGCCCAGATGCTAGAGAATTTCGTTTATAGTACTTTCATATTAAGATATGTTGTGTAGTTGTTTCTTAAGAGGTTTTTTCACATGGTTTTGTGATATCAAGAATTGCGATCTAGAAGATCTAGCCCATAGATGGGATACTAACAGATATTCGCGCTCTGGTGGTGCCTATTGTATAATGGATATCCTCATGGGAAACGGATAGCGAATGAGACTGGCTTCGGATACAAACTTCAATCATAGCTGGTGTTGTTTTTCCACCAGTCAGCAGCTAGCACTTTTTGAGGCAGGAAGCCCTGACGGAACTCCGCAAAGATTACCATTATTTGTATTATTCAGACTATTGTCCTCGTCTTCATTGTTATCTGTACAAAGTTTCGGATGATGTGCCCTCACGCCTTCTTCAGGTATTTCTTGTCGGACTCGGGAACCTTCTTGTAATTGGGAGCCATCATGGAACTTTGAACCCAACCCTTTATTAGGTCCACGGGGGTATCCTGTTCTCATTCCACTAACCATAGCTGGGGTACAGGTGTTAAGCTGCCCCTGACCAGGATTGAACCTGCAGTCTAGTAGAGATAACTGGCATTTAGAACTGTCTTAATCTAACTCCTTTATCTACTAGGATATGTGTTCAATTGGATAATCCAGTGTGATTTTTTTCAATTGCACATAGCACTAATATCCTTGGGAAAGTTATGAATCCAACTATTGGTAAATATTAGGGCAAACTTTTTACTCCTTTTACGGCTACTAGTCTTGGAGAAGGAAAACTCAGAATTCAAACTTGACTTTTTGAACACACAGACCAGCCGAGTAAGATTAATTGCTGTAGGGAGAATAATTGGATACATACTTTTCACAGTGATATTAGCGCTACGTTGGTTGGTTGATTGGTTTTTATGGCATGTCAATCCATTTGGGTCATTTTATGCCGAAGACGTTTTGCGTTATTCATTCTTGATGAGTACTCACATTTTTGTAAACTCTATCTTTTTTTAAAACACATTTTTAAACCTATGTTTTCTATTTAACCTGAAGATGGGACTCTAACAGGTACTACCACTCCGGGTCAGAGTGGAACTGGGAGCAATGGTGATGAAGTTGTACTCTACATTCCATATCCTCGGATATATTTTAACGATATACTCATCCAACGTTTTCTAGTATATATATGGGATGAAAATGATTGGAGTTTGTCCTAATGGCAATAGGGTTAGGACAATCATATAGGTGCTAGGTCTTGACGTGAACAGCCGATTGATCGTAAGGGGCCTCTCTGACTGCCTGCCTAGCCTAAGTATGGGTCTATGCGGAGTGTTGCACGCCATTGATTGCCCATCCACCAAAATTCCGTCCTTTAGCATCATGGGTCGCCACCCACGGCCAACAGGCGGAACCCTTGGATGGTGTTAACCCTCAGCCGAGGTACAGTCGGTGTATTCTAAAGCCCCAGCCTACAGGGCTGATTAGCTATATGGGAAATGCAACCAGTTCCGATTCCTACGAACTAACCATTTCACCACGGACATCCTCTTTCTCAGAAGAGTAGATTAGGAATTCGGATTGACTTTAACAAAACTCAGTGGTCCAGAACTGTTGTATACTCTCTTTACTTCTATTATTTTTCTGCTCATCTTTGGTATCTTCCGTTCTTCTTCTAGCGTCTGGACTTCGTCTTGGGAACTTCCTGTCTGGTCTTCCATTGTGGATTTCTCTTTATCAGAAGCCCTGTGTCATTGGTAGTTTTTAGATAATAACCCAAGACTTCGATTTGCTTAATATCATATTTTATTCCGAAATCTCCACCAGACTAACTGCGCAGATTGAGTCGGCAGTGCGCGTAACGCGACTTACCACCTTCGTAGTTTGGCCGATACTGACTAAACTCTCTTTCTAATATAAACTGGAAGAGGATCTTCTCCACCGATTCACACGGTATCCACCGGAAGGAGGATCAGGATAAGGTCAAGCCGTGTCACTTAATCCTTCAAGGCCAACGGCTGCAACTTATAACAGCCATTTTGGTTTCTACACTACTGTAAATAAGTGTTAGGGTACTAACAATTATGTAACAGAACTGCTAATATATAATTCGATAAGGTTTATGCTGATAATTCTTTTTTTTTTCTTCTTTTCTTTATAAACCAAAGAAAGTTGTTCGACTATATAGACGTTATCTCAACACAAGAGAACATTCAAAACACTACCGGTTTCTAAATCTGGATAATTGCCTAAGAATACCCGGAACTCTCGACATTTTGCCACAGAGAGTAGACACCAGTCCTGACCCTACCTAGGTAAGTGCATGAGAGAAACAGTCTAGTGGGCTACTTTCCACCCTCAAGGCTAGAATTAATTATTGGATTTCTGCCTCGCTCAAAGACACTGTCTATCTTGTGTCGTCTTTCAGATGAAGCAGAGCATTGCAGAAACCTTATAGCAAAACAACGTTCAAGCATCATTTCTTCACGTAGAAATGTCATTATAAATAAGGATGGAAATATACTAGAACTAATTTGATATACTAATGCATGTGTATGAGTTTGCAGATGCCAGTTAGGTCGATACAAGCCTATATTGCCTAGCGGTTATAAGTACATATTGTAATACTTTATAACCAGTAATTATGATAATATATATATATATATATATATATATATATATATTATATATATATATATATATATATGAGGAAAAATGAGTAAAGAAAAGAAATGTAGATGGATAAAAATGAATTTTATCGATATTACTTTTAATCGATATCACTTACACAGGTGTTTCGGTCTGTTTATCAAAATGTATACGGATTTACGTTATTATTATTATTAAAATAATCAGATGGAGTTGAAATGATGATGATAATAACAATAGGAAAAATGCATAAAATGTTCCGTACACAGATTTTGCCGACCTTCATCAGAGTGTTATTTTTATTTTTTGAGTTGGAGACGAGAATAGAATTTCAAAAAGTTCGAAAAAGAATATTTTAAAAATGTTTATGAACGCAGACGCCGTTTAGGGAACGGTTAAACATTTTTGAAAGTTCTGGTGGATGGATATAATTTATATTGCAAAAATTGAAATGTTATTAGTAATCATGAAACTTGTTGATGTTTGAATGAGGTGTGTTTACATGTTATTGTTTGGGGTAAGAAAAAGGAAGGAAGAAATAAATAAATCGGTGATAACACCTAAAATAAGCGAAGGGGTCAATTTACCTCTTTTCTAAACCCCAATAATCTATTTTCTTATTTCTTCCTACTCACTATCATTAACGACTTTATTTACATACCTTATCCACATTTATTTAAAAAAAAATTATTTATATAAATTTATTTAAAAATATTTTCGCACACATTTTTTACACAAACGCTTTTTTCTTCATCTTTTCCCTCTTTTTCTTTTCAAATTCTACCTTAAATAATCTAATAATTCTGATCCTTTATGCCGTTTTCTTCTCTTTCCTAACATTTTAAATAATATCACCACATCACTTTATTCATCATTTCATTTTTGATTTCATTTCATTATTTAACACATATTTCCTCACTTGACCCCTTCGCTTATTTTAGGTGTTTCAAAAGCATTTTGATGGGTGTATAATTGTAAACTTGCAGGACCTGTGGATATATCACAGTATGATATTTGATTATTACAACGTTTGATATATTTACTTAAGAGCTTTTGAAATAGTTAAATATGTAAAAAGTATAATAATCTTGATTTAATTTTCTCTCTCTCTCTCTCTCTCTCTCTCTCTCTTTCATTTCTCTCTCTTTCATTCTCTCTCTCTCTTTCATTCTCTTTTTTTCTTTCCTTTGCATATTTTCATTTTGTTCGATTGAATCCAATTAGCGTTATCACTTCCGTGTGCTCATCCCCTCTCTATATATCTTCCCTACCCCTTTTTTTCTTTAGTTCTTATATTTTTATTTATGGAATTTCCTTTTTCTTCCCTTTTTTTATAATAAAAACGGAATGGTCTATTATTTAACTGAGGTGACTAAATTCATGAGGAATAATAATTCGACGGATAAGCAACACCAGATTCATATTTTCGCATCTCATCTTGGACGATTTGGCAGTGTCATTTTTAAACAGAGGGTGCTGCGAGATGATAACCGTCGTTAAATTAAGGAACATGAGTAGCAGTTTAGGTTAGATATGTATTTAAAAAAGTCATACACCATTCATTATTACAACGGATGAATCCGAGGTCCGTCCTTTCTGGATATCAAATCTTACTTAGTTACCTCCCTTGAAAACCATGTCCTCCAAGCGATTACTTAACTTTTATTCACCTGAGAAGTAGTATCATTTTGGTAAGTAAAAATCGAATAATCTTGGCTAAATAGATTTGTTTAAATCTTTTCAGGGATGACTCTAACAAGTCCTGAAAGTTTGATTGGAATAAGGCCAAGAATGGTGAAACCTTAGGGAGATGGACAGAAGGACAGACATTTAGTGAATTATAATAAGATGTTCATTACCTCTGAGAATAAAAATCAGGTTAGGTTTTTATACACGTGGGTATTTGCCGCCGTTAATGTTAGCTCTTTAGTCATTTTCTCTTTCACGCAATGGAGTGAACTTCTGTTTAGCGTCTAATTCTCTTAGTAACATTTTCACTTAATTATTGATCTCCTATGATCCTTTTTTCCTTCTGATTTCAAATTCACAACACACAAATTATGGGCGAAAAAATAGGTACAAAAAACGTGTAGGTCAAAAACCGTAAAATTCGCTGCTTAGCAATCAATATCTTTCTTACTGACAGAAATATTTTATTTGAACTAAACGTCTGGGCTATGTATCATCATATTGAGCAATTAGCCACAATCTCTCGACAACCTTCTCTATCATTCATTGTCTCTGGGAGGTCCTCTGAGCAGCATCCAGTATCCTCGCAAAGCTGGTCAATGTAGGGTCCTTGCTGGACGGCACACACAGGCATGTCTTCCACAGGAGAACATCGCTTATGAGTTCGTTTTTTTCTTCTTCAACAGTGTCCACCATGTCTTTTCCGTCTTACCCGGGTGGTTTGTGAGATAGTAGGCAGGTGGCCATACAGCTGCTTCCTTGTGGGGGGTTGCTTCCACGACTTGTTCAAGACTGCATGCAGCATTCTTGTGCAGC
>CM042144.1:6021878-6036878 GCA_023376005.1 Doryteuthis pealeii | reverse complement strand
TGGGAGAGATATTCAAGCGAATCCGTGCTGTCAGTATGACATGACGATTGGATTTACAATGCGTTGCTTAGTCTGTCTTGAAGAGCTCCAAATTGCTTACGGAACCTACTGTTCCACAGTAGTCACCTCTCAAAATATTGAGAAATATCTTCATTATTTAGTTTCGGCGATTTGGCAGGAATCCATCATTTCAGCTTGACTAAATGAAAAAATCTTTGTGGGAATGAAAAAGATTTGCAGTGTTTCACGCTTTTCATGAATAATGATTAATTGAGTTGCGATTTAAAAGAAAACCAACAATAACAGAAATAAGGACAAACAAAATTTCAAACCAAATTAATTATTTGTGGGAGGCTGGTTTATATTGTCGGGTAATCTGGGAAGGGCGTCCTAGGTCTAGTATTGTATAACTTTTGCGATTTGTTAATCTATTTCTTTTATTGCGTTTCACTTCTTCTTGTGACAGTTCCCAAGCACCGTTGACTCGCTAATCAAAATTATATATATATATATATAATATATATATATATATATATATATAGATAGAGAGAGAGAGAGAGAGAGAGAGAGAGAGAGAGAGAGAGAGAGACTCGTGTTCCGTCATCTTCCCACCCATCTTGAAACACCTTCTGGTTAAAGATCGTCCAAGATGAAATGCAAAAAAATAAATCCTGATTATCTGGTGGTACTTATCCGCCTAGTTCTTATTTCTTATGATTTTGTCACCTCAGCTAGATTATGGACCATTCCGTTTTTATCACACAGAAAACCACCCTGTCGACTGGGGCGTTAGAATGCACCAACTGCACCTCTGCAGAGGGGTAAGACTTCCCCAATGGGACACCTGTTGGCCGTGGGTGGCGACCCGTGATGCTTAAGGATAGAGCCCAGTTGTATGAGCAGTTCATAACATGCAATACTCCACTTTGGCCCTATCTTGGGCTAGACGGGCGGTCGGAGAGGCCCCCTCCGATCAATCGGCTGGTCACGTCAAGCCCTAGCACCTATATGATTTCCCCAACCCTATTGCTCTTATTGCAAGCCCCAACCCCTTTTTATCATATGGGTGCTAGAAGGCGGTGGCTGCAGGTCTACATGTCCTGCAAATGACGTTAAACTCTATCTGATGGTGAGGTTCCAGTTTTGGAGGTTTGGGGAATGTGGAGTACCCCTTCATCACCATTGCTCCCTGGTCCACTCTGACCCGGAGTGGTAGTACCAGTTAGGGTCCCATCTATGGGTTAAATAGAAAAATGTATTTATAAAAAAATCGTATTATCCATTAAGAATTGATTTATTTCAAAACTTTATCGGCATTAAATGACCCACTGAGGTTGATATGCCGTAAAACAAAACAAACAAAATCACACAGAAAAAATATAACAAAGAAAGAGTAGGCGAAATATAGAGGGGTGGGCGCACGGGGACGGTTACGCTAATGTTTCAATCAAGCCTAAGAAAAAGATGAAAAGAAAGGAACAAGAGTAAGAGAGAGAGAATTAAATCAAGATTATTATACTTTTTACATACTGAGCTATTTAGCAATAGCGCTTAAGTACACATATCAATCGTTGTGATAATCAAATTTTCATACTGTTGTGCTGATAGTGTGTGTGTTGTATATATATATATATATATATATATATATATATATATATATATATATATATATTTATATTTTTGCTTGAAGGCAATTACAATGCGCATATCGCATAAAATTCGATAATTATAGAAGATAAATAATATTGACAAGTGAATCTCGCATAATTATCGAATTTTATGCGATATGCGCATTGTAATTGCCTTCAAGCAAAAAATATAAATATTAATATATACTTCAATCACTAATGCTTCTAAAACTAAACAAACATCCCAAAATCTTTATATATATATATATATATATATATATATATATATATATATATATATATTTCGGCAAGTTTGAGAATAAATTTCAACAGTTATAGAGGAAAGGGGGACTACGGAAAATGTTTCTCTAAAAGGATAGCCTCAACAGAATTTATTTCCCAGAAACACGTAACAAGTGGAAAAGATATATTCCTTTCTTTTATTTGTATTGTCCTTTATCTTTTATGTTTTGGACTTTATAATATGAGTTTCATTTTTTGTAGTTTCTATCATTTAGTCTCCTACCACTGTTTGAAAATTAATTTGATGAGGGCAGAAGATTTATTGTAGGTAACTAGCCGTATATTATTGGGTGTCGTTTAATGGCTGAATGCACTTACACTGTCACTGTAAAAAGATGGTGTACTTTTTTTCTTTCTCTAAAGATGCATTAATTCAATCAAAGTTGTGGTCTTAATTTACGACCAGGTTTGTCCTCATCAAATTAATACTCAAGGAATCTGTGATACTAAAATATATAATTGAAAGATGTAAATGAAAAAAAAAATGGTAATAAAAATAATCATATCATAAAGTACAATACTTAATCAATAAAGGGTTTCTAAAATATAATTTTAAAGCAAGAAATAAAACAGCGCAAATGGTAGCTTCTTTACGACTCGTCACGTGTAGATTTCATTGTAATTTAATTCATTAATGGAATCACGTTGTGTAATGGTTATAGTCGTTGGGAATGTACTTGGGAACCCGAGTTCAAATCCTGGACGGGACTGTTTACATTTCACATAGCGCTAATACTCTTGAGGAAGGTATGCATCTAACTTCTCTCCCTCTAGCTATAATTATATAGTAGGGTACACTGGGCTTTTTAACCATGGCTAGGTAACCAGTCTAGTAGAAGGAAAACTCCAAATTCAAACCTATTAAACCCTGCTTAAAAAATTGATCGTGTGTCAAATCCTGCTTGGAGTTGGGGAATATACATAATTTAATTCATTATGAAGCTGTCCTTTTAAAAAGATAACAGCTGAAATGAATTCGAAAAGGAAAACATTTTATAATCTAATGATCGTAAAAACGTGAAACTGACAGTTGAGATTAACATGTTTGTAAGTAAGTCTTTAATACATATTTAATATTTACGTTAAAATGTAAGTATTTAATATACATTTAATATTTACGTTAAAATATTAAGTTTCCTTTGCAACATTTCAACTTAACAGACATAACTTTCTATTTTTTCGTTGTTGTTTTTTTTAATACTTGAATACTGTTACGGACAATATTGTCTATCTATCTATCTATCTATCGTTCGTAAATTCTAGGTTTCACCTAAGGTATCATCAGGATAATTCTTATCAATGAGGGTTGGTGCAAAAGACATTTTATTGTTAAAAACTGCTACAAGAAAATATAAAAATTAGCATAACATACGAAAAAAAAGAGAGATAACAAAATCTTATTGACCAAGAAGGAACGTATTTGTATTTACAAATTGTTGTGTGGCTTCTTTCTCACGCTGCCAATTATATATATATATATATATATATATATTATATATATATATAATATATATATATATATATATATGTGTATGTGAGTTCCGAATATATGTAGATATTAGTAAACATTTTAAGGAATTTAATTCAATAAATGTGATTCATATTTACAGCAGATTAATTGCATTTATATATATATATATATATTATATATATATATATATATAGAGAGAGAGAGAGAGAGAGAGAGAGAGAGAGAGAGAACATAACTGAGAGGCAGTGCGAGAGAGAGAGAGAGAGAAAACATAACTGAGAGGCAGTGCGACATTGAGAGAGAGAGAGAGAGAGAGAGAGAGAGAGAGAGAGAGAGAGAGAGAGAGAGAGTTGACACCTGCTAGGTTTTAAAATAACAGTAATGGATTTTATCTTTTATCAAAGGAGCCGAGGTTAATTTTTTTTTCTCTCGAAAATCCATGCATGTTTAAGTCCAGCTCGTTCGTATCAAAGCATTTTACTTGGAGGCTGAGGCTTTCCAGTTCCAAATGTCAGTAATGAACGCTCCCTAAATTCTTTTTTAAACTGATAATGAGTCATTCATTAACAATTGATCTCATCTCCAAATTGCCTCATCACAAATACCTGGAAAAACAGTCCTGTTATTTTAATTTTCTCTTTTTTCTCTTCTTTCATTTTTTTCTATTTTCTCTTTTTTTCTTTCTTTTTTTCTCTTTTTTCTCTCCCTTATTTTCTTCAATTTTTCATTTTTTGTCTTTTTGTCTTTCGTTTTTTATCTTTCTTAATCTCTTTGCTTTCTCTGTTTTTTCTGTTTTCTCTTTTTTTTTTCTGTTTTCTTTTTTTTTCTATTTTCTCTTTTTTTTCTTTTTTTTTCTCTCCCTTATTTTCTTTCATTTTTTTCTATTTTTCTTTTTGTCTTTCATTTTTTATCTTTCTTAATCTCTTTCTGTTTTCGCTTTTTTTCTGTTTTCTCTCTTTTTTTTCTTTTCTCTTTTTTTTCTATTTTCTCCTATTTTCTGTTTTCTGTTTTCTCTTTTTCTGTTTTTTTCCTGTTTTTTCTGTTTTCTCTTTTTTCTGTTTTTTTTTCTGTTTTTTTTCTTGTTTTCTGTTTTCTCTTTTTTTCTGTTTTTTTTCTCTCTTTTTTCTGTTTTCTCTTTTTTTCTGTTTTCTCTTTTTTTTTTCTGTTTCTCTTTTCTCTCTTTTTTCTGTTTCTCTTTTTTTCTGTTTTCTCTCTTTTTTTTTTTTCTCTTTTTTCTGTTTCTCTTTTTCTTTTTCTCTTTTCTCTCTTTTTTCTGTTTTCTCTTTTTTTTCTGTTTCCTCTTTTTTTCTGTTTTCTCTTTTTTTGTTTCTCTCTTTTTTCCTGTTTTCTCTCTTTTTTCTGTTTTCTGTTTTATTCTGTTTTCTCATTCACTTTTTTCCTTTATCTCTTCCCTTTTCCTATTTTTTTCTGTTTTCTCTTTCTTTTTTTTTTTTTTTCTTTTTTCTCTTTTTCTTTCTTTTATATTTCTTTTTTTCTTTTCTTTGATTCAGTATTTTAGTTCTTTCGTTTATTTTCATTTCATTTTCCCCCTTTTTCTTTCCTATTTATATTAGTTTTCATTTTCGTTTGCATATTTTTGTGATTTAGCGAAATTCTCACGTTTTTCATGAGTTCATCAAATGTTTCTTTTTATGTGCCCCCTGTTAAAATATTAACAGTTTCCCTTTCGACATTTCAATTTCATCTTCTTTTTCTTCATTTCTTCCTTTCATTTACACTCTTTCGCTGCCCTTTAGTTTTCTCTATTCTATTTTTTTTCACACCGTTTTGTTTTTTTTTTCTTTATTAGGTTCTTTCTTAGTATTTCGGTTTCTAACGAATTCATCTTGTTTTAATTATTCTTTCTTTCTTTTTTTTTGTCTCCTTCTTTCTTTCCTTCTTTTCTTTCCTTTTTTATTTCTTTCCTTACTTTCTTTACTTTTTTCTCTTTTCTTTTCGTTTTTCCTTTATTTTTCCCTTCTTTCTTTCTTTCTTCCTTCTTTCTTTCCTTCTTTTCTTTCCTTTTTTATTTCTTTCCTTACTTTCTTTACCTTTTTCTCTTTTCTTTTCGTTTTTCCTTTATTTTCTCCCTTCTTTCTTTCTTCCTTCTTTCTTTACTTCCTTTCTTTCCTGTTTTTATTTCTTTCCTTACTTTCTTTCCTTTTTCTCTTTTCTTTTCATTTTTCCTTTATTTTCTCCCTTCTTTCTTTCTTCCTTCTTTCTTTACTTCCTTTCTTTCTTTCTTTCCTTTTTTTTAACTTTTTCTTGACACTTTTTGTATTTGCATTCTTTTATACGTCTCAGTTTTAATTTACTTTCCCCCTTTTTTTTAATTACATTTTTATTCCTTCAATCCTCCACATTTTCCTTTTCTTTTCATTCTATATTCATATCTACGTTCTCAACTTTTCTTTAGGCCTCAAAACATCATATATCGTAGTTTTTCTCTCTTTCATTTTTTTCTGTTATCTCCAGTTCTCTCATCGTTTCATTGTTTCTCTCTTTCTTTAATTTATCTTGCTTTCTTTTCCTCTTCCCTCTTTTTTTCTTATAGGTTTTGTCGGTTTCTGTTATATTTTTTATTTCCTGTTTTTTTTTGTTTATTTGTTTTTGTTCTTCTTTGCATTTATTTTTTTATTTATTCTATTTATATTTCGTTTTTCTTCTTTTTTATTTTTGTACGCTTTTCCCCGTTATTTTCCACGTTATCTCATCTTAATATCATTCATTAAATACCTTCATAATTTGTGTTTGCTTCTTTCTTTTTTTCTCCTATGTTTATTTATTTTTTATTCTTTCTCTGTTTTATTCTTATTATATATTTTTGCTTGTATTTTTTATATTCAATGTTCTTATTTCCTTTCAATGTTTTTTATTCTTTTTTCTTAAACCATTTTCGTATTTTCTTTTCTTCCTGTCATATTTCTTTCATCGTCCTTCAAAAAATGAATTCTTCCTTTATTCATTTCCGTCTTCTCCGTTTATTTCAAATTCTCTTTCCGTCGATTCATAATCGTATAAAATATTTTATTTTACAATTCTTTTTCCATCATTTTCTACTTTTATTTCTTTTCATATTCCACCTGTTATAATCCTACTAGTTTCCTTTTTAGGAGCCGGTTTAGCTAAGTCGGTGTAGCACCCGCCTCGGAATCGCAAGGTACCGGGTTCGATACCAGACCCTAGCAACTCAGTGCATGAGTAGCACAGATTGTGTAATCTGATATGTGTGGTAAAGTGGGGAGCTGACGGTATTTGGGGCGTTCGACCTTAGAAACGAAAACAATCTCCCTTGAGATAGAAAAGTCGGTAGAGCATTCGATTCGGAATCGCGAGGTTTCCAAGTTCGATACCAGACCCCACCAAATCAGCGCATGAGTAACACAGATTGAGTAATCTTATCTGTACGGTAAAGTGGAGAGCTGACGGTAGGTGTGGCACTCCATCTCAGCAGAAAAAGCAATCTCGCTGGTCTTGCGCTAGGGTATAGGGGATAGACTTCCTCGCTGCCCGGTGGATACCGGCGATAGATCATTCCGCCAACTGACTCTTCTTTTCCTTATTCCCAAATATTTTCACCTATCTATCCATTCGCTACTGCATTTGTGAAACATCCATCTATTATTAAAATGTTCAGTGGTACATTGACTTCAAGTCGTAGGGTAGGTCGGTATCAGCCAGACAGTGAGGGAATCTATCCCATTTTCACAAGCGCTAGACCAAAGAGATTATTTTAGCGTCTGTGGTGGAGCCCCACACCTACCAACATCGCCTTACTTTACGGTACATATCCCTGTACTACTCATAAGCTGAGTTGCGAGGGCCGGTATTGAACCAGGGACCTTGAGCTCCTTAATCGTACACTCTACCGACTGAGCTAAAGAGTCTATACTTACGACTGCAACACAGAGCATGGGGTGCGCTGGAACGGATTGATAGCATTTCAGTTTATTTCAATCGAGAAAATTCATTTGATATACGAACAAATTCAGTTACGGGTTGAACGAATCTAACTCGTAAATCAAGGTACTACTTTATTCAAATTTCAAAATCTCTTCGTAATTTTTTTTAAGGATCAAAATTCATTTACTAAACTCTCTTTTCATCATTACTTCTTTTTTCATATTTTGTCTTTCTTTCTTTATTTCTTCTTTATTTTTGTCTTTCTTTCCTTGATTCTTTCAATCAGTCAGTCAAACCCTGTCTGCTTTTATTTCAATGTTTGTTTCTGTATTCATTTATTTTAAAACCCGATTTCTCTGACCTGGTGTTTCTTTTATATTTCTCTTCTTTTCTTTCTTTTTTCTCTTCCTTTCTTTCTTTTTTTTATTTTCCTTTCGTTCGTTTTTTTTCTCTTCCTTTCTTTCTTTTCATTCTCTTCATTTCGTTTTTCCCCTTTTTTTTCAATCATTCAAACCCTCCTTGTGTTAGTTGTGATATTTTGTTTTTCTTTCTTTACTAAACCCTATTTTGTTTTACTTTCTTTCTCTCTTTCTTTCTCAGTCATCTTTTTTCAGTCTCTTACACAAAACCTCCCGAGTTGCTCTTCTTTCTTTCACTCTTTCTTTCTTTCTTTCTTTCTTTCTTTCTTTCTTTCACTCTCTGTCTTTCTCTTTCTCTTTCTCTCTCTTTCTCTTTTTTATTTTCTTTATTTCTCTCTTCTTTCTTTCCCTCTCTCTTCTCTCTCTCTCTCCTTTTCTCTCTCTCTATCTTTATTTCTCTTCTCTCTCTCTCTCTCTTTCTTTCTCTCTTTCTCTCTCTCTCTTCTCTTCTTTCTCTCTCTCTCTCTTTCTTTCTCTCTCTCTCTTTCTCTCTCATTCTCTTTCTATTTCTCTCTATCTATTTCTCTTTCTCTCTCTCTCTCTCGTTCTTTCTCTCTCTATCCTTATTTTTCTCTCTCTTTATTTCTTTCTCTCTTTCTCTCTCTCTTTCTTTCTCTCCTTCTCTCTCTCTCTCTCTCTCTCTCTCTCCTTTATTTTTCTCTCTTTCTCTCTCTCTTTCTTCTTCCTCTTTCTATTATTCACGAAAAACATCCCCAACTTTTCATTTTTGTTTGTTTCTTTATTTAAAACCCATTTCATTAACCTAATATTTCCCCCTCTCTCTCTTTCTCTTTATTTATTTCTCTCTCTTTCTTTCTCTCTCTCTTTCTTACTCTCTCTTTATTTCTTTCTCTTTATTTCTTTCTCTCTCTCTCTTTCTCTCTCCTATTTTCTTTCTCTCTCTCTATTTCTTTTTCTCTTTCTCTCATTTTATTTATTTATTTCTCTCTCTCTCTCTCTCTCTCTTTCTCTCCTATTCTCTTTCTCTTTCTCTTCTCTCTATCAATTTCTATTTATCTTTCTCTCTCTCTCTTTCTCTTTCTTTCTCTCTCTCTATCTTTATTTCTTTCCCTTTCTCTCTCTATCTTTATTTATCTCTCTCTTCTTTCTTTCTTTCTCTCTTCTTTCTCTCTTTCTTTCTCTCCTCTTCTCTCTTTCTTTCTCTCTCTTCTCTCTTTCTATTATTCACGAAAAACATCCCGACGTTTCATTTTTGTTTGTTTCTTTTTTTTTAAACCCCTATTTCATTAACCTAATATTTCCTTTTTTTTTCTTTTTGTATTTTTCCCTTTTTTTCTTTCCTTTACAACCAATCATTTTTTTTCCATCTTCTCTATTCCTTTCCCTTCCTTAATCAGCTTACGTCTACAGCATGACTCATGCCATCAGCGAAGCAATTAGATCATTCGACCTTTGAAAAGGATTGCCGCCATCTGATGACGTAACACGCTAAAGTTTCTGTGAATTGTTTTGAAAACATCTCAGCAAACATGGCTGCCAGTCTTATTTCTCACATTTGTACGAGACGTACACACGCATAAAGAGTGATTCCCAATGTCACCCGCGCGTAAAGAAGACTCCCAATGTTGCACACGCTTACATATAAACACTGTCGAATTAAGACATATCCTTTCGTAAATGCGCGCCTATAATTATAATTCCGGTAATTTATGAGGAAGTGCGTCCCGGTCTCCTGCCTCAGAAATTGCTACCCGGTGACTATTAAAATAACGTCCCCAGCTATGTCGTATCGGTGGTGTTACTTGAAAAAAAAAAAAACAAAAACAAAAACAACCAACTTAAGGCGTTAAATGTATTTTAGAGGGGGGACTTCTCTTTTTTTGTCGTAATTCTTATTTATTTATCGTAATTTGTTTAGAAATTTATTTATAGAAATTTGTCGTAATTCTTGTTTATTTATAGAAATTTGTCGTAATTCTTGTTTAGATATGAAGATGGATATCTATCTATCTATCTCAATTTGTTCACTTTTTACTTTGTTTATATATATCTGTCCACCCATCTCCATTTGTTCATATAAAAAAAGAGAAGCCCCCCCCCCTCTAAAATACATTTAACGCCCTAAGCTGGTTGTTTTCTTTCAAGTAACACGGCCGAGACAACATAGCTGGGGACGTTATTTTAATAGTCACCGGGTAGCAATTTCTGAGGCAGGAGACCGGGACGCACTTCCTCATAAATTAGTTACTTTTACCTTGTTACTGACAGTTTTTCGCCTATGTGATTCTCAGCCACACCAAACACACACACACACACACACACACATATATATATATATATATATATAATGTCATTCACAGACACATGTTTCGGCGTTTCACGCCTCTTCAGTGTGGCTAAACACAACAAATATCCTTGGCTAGGGTCGAACTCAGACTGGCTGTTTGCCTGTCTGATATCTTATCCCCTCGTCCACTGACAGCTGTTGCGAGACTGGTGTTTTTAAACTATTAAATACATCGGTTTGTTTATGCATTTTACGGTCATAGCTAGATTCAGTTTTAAATTCATGGGAGCACATATCAATAAGTCATCCACAACAACTATCCTTGGCTAAGGTCGAACTCAGACTGGCATATATATAATCTATCAAACTTATTTGTACTCTATAAATGTGTATTTATTTATGAGCATCAGCAACTGATCACTCTTAAATGGAACAACAATTTGTGGAGGCTTGTTGTCTAACGGTCATCGTCTTACGAAATGGACACGGTGACCTAAGTTCAAATCGAGTCTGTTCTCGGATTACTTTCGCCCAAATGCCTTTCGGAAAGGTATGAATCCAATACAGCTCCCAACCAACTATGGATAGATAGTTGACTAGACTGGGTTCTTTAGCCTTGTCACGGCAATCATTCTAGGAGAAGGAAAATTCAGAATTCAAACCAATAGTATTCTACTTAAAAATGACTTGGCGCCGCATCCTGCTCGTGCGTGGGGTTTGCATAAATGCGTACTATTTCGACCGTATGCGTCTTTATCAAAGCAACCTTGTAAACGGAAAAACGAAATAAATATATCATTACTCACGAGGCACAAAACGCTCTCGACCAGTACCGGAATTTTCAAATAATTTTTAAAAAATGCGTATTTTATGTTAAATATAAAATAAATTTTATTTAAAAAAATTATAAGCATTTTTATCATTAAAAAAAACTCAAAAGCGTTTGCAGTAAAGGTGTATATAAATATCAATTGATATTTATATACACTTATAATTTTTTTAAATAAAATTTATTTTATTTTTAACATAAAATACGCATTTTTAAAAATTACTTGAAAATTCCGGTACTGATCGAGAGCGTTCTGAGTGCCTCGTGAGTAATGATATATTTATTTCGTTTTTCCGTTTACAATGTTGCTTTGATAAAGACCGCATATGGTTGAAACAGATTTCTGTCAACAAAACTTTAAACATCTTGTTGTTTTTTCTACAAAACTTTCTGCACATATTGTCGGATTCATATCCATTTTACCTTTCATAAATACGTACGTATAGTTTCATCTCAATGAGAGACCAAAACTGTAATAAATCATACGGACCTTTGACATGCAGCATTCAACTTTGGCTTTTACTTAGGCTAAACGGGCGGAAGGAGAGGGTACCTCCGATCAATCGGTTGGTTACGTCAAGCCCTAGAACCTATATGATTGTCCCAGTACTATTCTCGATATAGCAAAACCGCAATCCTTTGTATTATATATGTGATAGTAGGCATTTGCTGAGGGTCTTGATGGCCTGGGTATGACTGTAAACTGGTGGTGTTGTTCCAATCCAAGAGCTCTGGGAAATGTGGAGTACCCCTTCATCACTATTATTCCTGTTACGTACTGACGTTTTCACAGTACCAAATCGATATAATGTTGTATACCCTTTCTTACTTCTTACTCTAGTCGTCTTCTCCTCTGGCCGGCTTTGCTATTCTGATCGTCTATCATCTTGGTCTGGTCTAGCGTCTGGTGTTGTCTTTCTTGGGGATTCCGGGTCTGGTTTTATATTGGGATTTCTCGTTATCAGAAGCCCTGTGTCATTGTTAGTTTTTAGGTAATAAACACAAGACTTCGATTTACGTTGATGTTACTTTATTTCCAAATCCCTAACCCAGACAATCTGCGCAGATGACAGGATGCGCATAGAAATGCGACTTACACCTTCGAGCTCCTACTGCTAACTGCTGAGTTACTTCTATCCTTAAACCGGAACAGGGTCTTCTATGCCTTCCGGTTCTCACGATTTATCCCTGGAAGGCAAGGTGAGAGTGAGGTCAAGCGCTGTCACTCACTCTCAAGGCCATCAGCTGCACTAATCGCCATTATGATTTTTACACTATCATTAGGTATCTAATAATTATATAACATTCCCAGGTACATCCTGGCCCGGAGTGGTAGCACATGTTAGGGGTCCCATTTATATGTTAAATAGAAGAAAAAAAAACTGGTTTAAAAATGTTAAATACCCATCAAGTATGAATAAGACAAAAACGTCTTTGACATAAAATAACACAACAAGGGTTGACATGCTGTAAAATCCAACCAACCAACGGATTTCTGAATGCCTGTCTCATCCTAGCACTTGTCCCCTAAGTCTCCCTCTCACCAAAAATCTTCGTTTGATAATCTTTTGATCACTTGGCCAAATGACTGTGTGTTACTGGCTGTGGGTTTTAGTGTCCTGAGTTTGACGTTAAACCCTATCTGGTGGTGAAGTTCCAATTCTGGAGTTATAGGGATTGTGGAGTACCCATTCATCACCATTACTCCCAGGTCAACTCAGAGCTGGCGTGTAGTATCTGTTAGGCTCCCATCTATGTCTTAAATAGAAATATATATATATATATATATATATATTATATATTATATATATTATATATATAATTGTAAACAAATCTAGCTATTTCAGTCGACAGTATTTGGAAGAATATGTGCTTAAATGAAGTCAGACCTAATTTTTTTGAAGTTAATTCATTAATGATAATTAGGCGGGATTTAACTACTTAAATGTAAGGCTAACCATGATTTAAAATGTAAGGCTAAACATGATTTTTCTCGATTTGTTTAGCCTTACATTTAAGTAGTTAAATCCCGCCTAATTATCATTAATGAATTAACTTCAAAGAAATTAGGTCTGACTTCATTTAAGCACATATTCTCCCAAATATATATATATATATATATATATATATATATATATATATATATATATATATATATATATATATATATAAAGCATCACTTTCTACGTTACCTTTTTTCTATTTATGATGCTTTAGTTTAATATTTGTGATTCTTGTTTTTAATTGTATGTAATATATTATTATTGAGGCTTTTGCAATATCATTTAATAAGAAGAAAAAAAGAAAAGAAAATTATTATAATTTCCATTCAAAATAATTGACTGGATTATTTTATGAATGGATCATTTTGGATAAAAAAAAAATATAGAAAACAAATTAAATATTAACACTATTAGACATAATATCCATCTATGTTTTATAGGGGCCAATCCCTATTTTTTTAGGGATTGGCCCCTATATTTTTACGGCATTTGGAATTGACCAAATTAAAATAATCATGTTTTCTTAAATAACTAGTTTTACAATGGTATGTCATGAGTTTAGAATTAGGTAAACAAAAGAGAATCGAATGAATATTAGTTTAGAAATATTTTAGAAACAATAAAAACAATGGTTTAAATTCCATGGGAAAATATGTACGCCATCGGAATGTACCAAAATCATTCGATATTGCATCATTTCAAATCACCTGATATTTGAGGAATATTTTAGCTTAATGATCACGTAGACAATGACAATGAGAAAATTATAAAAAGGCCATAGACCTGAAAAACGACAGACTGACAGTGGGAGCTTACGCTCTTCCCGACTCGACAGAGTTGGAGCTGATGCTCCTAACTCAGCAGTAGGAGCGAAAGTTCTCCCCCAACATCGACACAATGGGGAGAAGTCACTGCCCGAAGACACAAAATGATATATCAGATTGGTCTCGTATTTTCGTTTCCAATTTTCTCTATCTCGCTCAACAAAAACAAATTACGATCACAAGTTTCAATCACAGACAAAACTGCTACAATCGCACAAATATAAACAATACATGTCACACTTGTCACACACAACTATGTACAGACACATACAGTCTCCAACACGACTGAAAGAACAATTGAATATACCAATTGTAAATTCATGTATATAAAGTTTGCTTCCTTTATCAATTTTGTCTTCTTTTTTTTTCTATGGAAACTTCATTTCGATAGTCTTATACATTTAAATTGTGGGGACCCATAACTCGGATCTTCTTCAACTCCTCAACTAAACACACACCAAACAACCGGGTCCCTACAATCTTATGGGGATTTTAAAACATTTTACGGCAATCGTTGATGCCCTTCTGAAAATAAATAACTGGGGATACTTGATATTTTGTTCGTCATCATATCAGTGATATATTCGGAAAATAATCAGCTTTGTTTCAATTCAGGTCACCATTTTAGGCGTTTAGGTGTCCTATTGGTAGATCCAATGGTAGAAAATTGTGGAGTCACAGTAGTAAAATGTCCAGTCTTAGTCGTTGAAATCCTAGGTAGTATAAGAGTGTACGTGTAGTAGAGAATTCAGTTGTAGTTCTAATCTCGTTATATAAATGCTTCTCCACATGCTCCATGTATTAAAGTCCATTGTGTATTTAACACCCTTAGTCGGAGTTGTCTGTTCAACTAACAATGATTAACTTTATTACCCTTTTGAACCCAACAAAGTCATATATTAAAGGAAAGGACAAAACAGTTTTAAATAGAGAAAATGTGTTTAAAAAATGAGTAACCATCAAGAATGAATAAAACAAAACGTCTTCGACATAAAATAACCCAATAAGGGTTGATATGCTGTAAAATCCAACCAACCAACGGACTTCTGAATGCCTGGCTCATCCTAGCACTTGTCTCCTAAGTTTCCCTCTCACCAAAAATCTTCGTTTGACAATCTTTTGATCACTTGGCCAAATGACTGTGTGTTACTGGCTGTGGGTTTTAGTGTCCTGAGTTTGACGTTAAACTCTATCTGGTGGTGAAGTTCCAATTCTGGAGTTCTAGTGATTGTGGAGTACCCATTCATCACCATTCCTTCCAGGTCCACTCAGAGCTGGGGTGGTAGTATCTGTTAGGCTCCTCTATGTTTAAATAGAATATATATATATATATATTTTATATATAATATATATATATATTATATATATATAT
>CM042144.1:5994378-6019378 GCA_023376005.1 Doryteuthis pealeii | reverse complement strand
ATTGTAAGTCTTTATCTCTGAATGTTTGAGGTGAAGCTTGATGATTAGTATTATCCAATTGACACATGGCCTAGTGGATAAGGTTGTTAGGTTAATACAGTTCTAAGTCACAGTTTTCTCTGGGTTCTAGGTTCAATCCTGACAGGCGGCAGTTACATAGAAAATAATTAACATAGCCGCTACCTCAGCTATTGTTAGCGGAATGAGAACAGAATACCCCCGTGGACTGAATAAAGGGTTAGGTTCAAAATTCCGTGATGGCTCCCGATTACGACAAAAGGTTCCCGAGTACGACGAGAAAGTTCTCGAGTTCGAAAAGAAGGTTCCCGAAGTCCGAGAAGGTTCCCGACTCCGATAAGAAATACGTGAAGAAGGCTGGCATATCGGCCGAGACGTTGTACAGATAACAATGAAGATGAGGACAATAGTCCGAATAACGCAGATAATACTATTGTAATACTTTATGAACACCCTGTGTATGTGTGTGTGTGTGTGTGTGTATGTGTGTGTTTATTTATATACATATATATAAAAGGAAGTTTATATATGTATGTATCTGTTTATTTGTCAACAACCGAACAAAAAGAAAAATAAGAACATAATTATCTCGCATATCTTGAAAATCGCACAGGCGAGAAACTGGCAGATCCGTTGACGTCATGTCTTCACTCCTCTAACTTATATATATATATATATATATATATATATATATCTTATTATAATGGAGATTGTGTGTTTTTCTGTCTGTAACCGAAACTATATTACTACTCAATCACAATTCCCTTTACATTTATATTTATATTTAAACCTCAATTATTAATAAAATTGCTTCACCTTTTTATTAGTGTTGTCCATATCTACATACAAATAACATGCAATTGTATTTATATATACAAAAAATAGCGGTTTACAGTGTGAATGGGAAGGCTAATTTGCATATTGATATTAAAATGTGATTTTATTAAATATGTGCTTAGTATTATTGATTTCTAATTGTTTTGGTTTTATTTTAATCAATATAAGCAAAAATCTCTTCAATGAATCTTAAAATCCATTAACAAGAAAAAATAACTGTCATTTTATTCTTTATTTCCTAATTTAACTAAATAGTTAAATAAGTAAAATTCAGCAATGAAAGACGGGAGTGATGGAAGAGTAAGTTTCATTTCTATTGTTCTATTATACCCCCACTCTGTTACATATCTTTTTATCTGCCTTCTTATTAGACTTTCTAATTTAATACGATATTTCATTACATTAAAAATTAAATACTTGAGCACCAGAGGGTGCATATATTTGCTAGTATATATAACATTACCTGAAAGCTTGGATAATGCTTTAATATTCTAGGTTTTATACCGGTTAATTTTGGTTTTGAGACGTAGTGCATTTTTTTAAAAATTTTAAATGTCAACGTGGCTTTTCTTACACTAGCACACACACACACTTTCACACTCAACACACACACACACACACACACACACACACACACACACACACACACACATACATACATATCGTTTAGGTTAAATACAGTATTACTCGAAATGTACAGAAAACTATTATTTTCTATGTATACTCCATGTTTATGGCTGAGTGCTCTTTTGCTATAAACCGTAACCCGGATATTGTGAGAAATCCCATTATTATTCCTAATAGACTTGTATATAGCGCGTATAGGTAGGAAGCGCGTGGTGGAATGGTTAAAGTCATAGGAAATGGACTTGTAGCCCCGAGTTCAAATCCTGGATGTGGTAATTGCATTTCACTTTGCGCTAACACCTTTGGGAAAGGTATGAATCCTACTCTCCCTCCAGCTATGGATATATAGTAGGGCAGACTGGGACCTTTAACCTTGGTTAGGCAACCGGTCTAGGAGGAGGAAAACTCTGAATTCAAACCTGTTAAACTCCGCTTAAAAAATTGACCTTGTGTCGCATCCTGCTCGTGCGGAGGGGTTGGTAAATATATATATAGCGACTATCCACAGCCTTGATGGAAATACTTTAAAAGAGCTAGTACGATGTACGGGCGATGTAAAAATGAATTTTAAGAACATATTGCCTGGTGGGAGTAAAAAAAATCAATGTCAGCGAGTTTGTGCCCTAAGTAAGTAAAACCATCAAATTCATTAAAGGATTAAAAATAAAACAATTTGAAATAAACTTTAAATAAAACAAACTATATATATATATATATATATATATATATATATATATATATATATATATAATACCAGTCATGTATTTATTAAAACTTGTTTGAAAAAACAAGAAGGACTGTCTAATGTTGCATGTTCAAATTTTGAGTGTATTTATTCTATGTTATAATGTTTGGGTAATCTGACGTAAGCAGTGACGTAATTTTTGTTACAGACAAAAACCGGAAGCAAATCTCCATTAGTAATAGAAAATTATAGCTTATGTTTGTTTGAATGTGTTCGGTTTTTGTGAGTTCAGACTCTGCTTATATCCAGGCCAAATTTCTTTCTTTCCTCACATATTTATTTATTTGGCATTGTTTTCTTTGATATTTCTTTCTTCCTATTTTTATTTCAACTTTCTTCGTCTATTCTTGTTTTTTTTTTTTTTTTTGTTCATTTTTATTCCTTCAATCATTTTTTAAACTTTCTTTCAAACTCTCTTCAATTTTCTTTCTCCTCTTCTTTTTTTTACATTCTTTTTTTTCATGGTATACACAAATAATGAGAAACTTTTTTCTGGAGGATAGACAAAGGTTTTAAGATTTTGACGACGAGGAAGAGACGTCGTCCAATGATCGTAAACAAAGACAATTAATTCTGTCTGATAGTCAATGCAATCATTCCCGTACGCCCTGAAAAGGAATTAAATGCTTGATAAATACCATGAAGATTGTCAGAGAACGAAAAAACAAAAGGGATAAAAAGTAATATAAAGCTGATGCCGTTATAAGTAATTTATGGAGCACTTGGAGCAATGACAAACTTTCTTGTAGTATGTCTGGAAAGACAGCAAATCAAAAAATAAAGTCGATTTGTCTGGAGTTCTGAGAGAAGAAAGAAATAAACTGAGTCAAATAGCTGAATATGCAGGATAAATAAAAAATACATTCTGTTTTTGAGTTAGTTCGATTAAATAAAAAAAGGAAATCGATTTTAAAAACAAATAACCAATTAATATAAACACAGATTTGTTTTCACCCCGAGGATTTTTTTTTTTGCATAACAAAATAGCGAATGTTTATCAATGAGTATTTAATTTATATTCACGATCATTAATTAATACATAGAATAAATCTTATTTATTTACAAGTTCTCTATGAAAATCTGAGTTAGGTTTGCCTCAAAACAGCCCATCTTATTTGTGCATTTAAATTCCTGAAATGTGTCATATATATCACTAAGAAACAAAACTTTACATGATATATGGTGTGGTTAATTTGCCTAATGGTTTTTAATAAATAATTACTTGGTGTTATTGATTTCTAATATTATTGTTTTATTCTCCAACATATAAAAATTAATCTATAAATGATTTTAAACGGAACGTTAGACAACTAAAATAAAATTACCTCTTTAGATTATTTTATTTTAGTTGTTTAATGTGTCTTTTTAAAACAATATTAAAATACGGATTTTAGAAGACGAGTTTAACTTTTAATCAATCCATTCTGACATCAAAGTGCTTTCAATTTCTCTAGGAGCGGGGGAGAGCATTGCTTGGTCATCCTTTCTATAGGAAAATGTTTGCCCGAAGTCATTTTGATTGGAAGTTCCGCTGGCGCTACTCAGTATAAAAAGCCTCAAACTTCACCATATCGCTTATTTACTGGTGAGATCTCGTTGCCTGACCACAAGCTAGTGGCTGATCAACACTAGATGGGTCATCCAGGTGAAGATGTATGATGATGAAATATGCGAAACGCCTAATGCTCTTAGAATTACATCACTGACGATGTGGTCAGGGGCATCTTTAGGGTATACTCTTTAAAAAGTGTGATATAAATAAAAACAGTTCCTACTGAAACTTGAACTCAAGTAACCGAGTCCGTTTTCCATGTCAACGGTTGTTCACAGCTCCTTCATTTACTAGTTTTATTGCATATATAACAACTATAGAAATAACATATTCATCTATAGAAATTATTTTACTATAGTAAAACACTGGAAATTATTTTACAACACAAATCAATCAGCAAATTATTTACTATGAAAAACCATTGACCATTATATCATATAAAGACTATAGGAAATTATTTTACAATAGAAATTCATTTCAAATTCTTTTTCCTATATGAATGAGTTGTAAATGACTTTTTCCATAGAAATGCATTGCACGTTATTTTACAATAAAAATATATTAGTGTTACATAATTATTAGACACCTAATATTTATGGCAATAGTGTAGAAATCAAAATGGCCGTTATAAGCTACAGCTCACTGCCTTGAAGGATGAGTGACAAGGCTTGACCTCAGTCCTAACCTTTCCGGTGGATACCATGAGAACCGGTAGAGAGGACCCTCTCTTCCGGTTTAGATAGTAAGTCAGTCTCAGTCAGTTAGCAAGTAGGAGCCGAGCTCGTAGTATGTAAGTCTCACCTAACAGAAACCAGACCCGAAGTCCCGAAGAAATTCCAGACCTTAGAAGAGACCAGACCAAGATGTTAGAAGATAGACGATCAGAATAGCAAAGCCGGCCAGACGAAAATACGACCAGAGTAAGAATTTAAGAAAGGGTATGCAGCAATCAAAAAAAAAAGAAAGATTTATCTGATGATCACTGTTTTCAGCTGGGAGAACCGGTTGTCAGTGGCGGTCTGACCGAGGTCACTCGTGTGAGAACAAAAGACCAGACGAATTTTCTTTTTAAATTACTCCCCAACATTTCGAAATAGCCCTGTCAGAAAATTATTTTAAAAAATCAATAGGGTGACTGGATGCTTGCCGGGAGTCAGCACTCACAACCGAGAGGTTGTGAGTTTAATCATTAGCCTCACAAGATAATCAAATTTATCCCTCGCCACAATACATATGGATACCTTTGTGAGGATCGAACTCACTGACAATGGTATACGAGCTTAGTTCGTTAAACATTGACAAACAAACATTGGGGTATTATTTGGATTATTCGGAATATTGTCCTCATCTTTAGAGTTATTTGCACAACGTTCCGGCCGATGTACCTTCTGGCCTTCTTCAAGAATTTCTTGTCAGACTCGGGACCCTTCTCGAACTCGGGAACCTTCATGTCGTAATCGGGAGTTTTCACGGAACTTCGAACCTAACCCTTTATTTAATCCACGGGTGTAGACTGTTCTCATTCCTTTAGCCATGGCCCGGTTCAAAAGTTAAGCTGTGTTAATTATTTTGTGTTACTGTCACCCCTGACCAGGATTGAACCTGCAGCCTAGAGATAACTCTTACTTACAACTATATTAACTCAACGCCTATATTTACTATGTCATATGTCCAATTGAACAATTCAGAGTGAATTTTGGGAACTTATATAACGTTGTGCACATAACAATAAAGATGAGGACAATAGTCCGGATAATCCAAATAATACAAATTATCAAGCCCCATCAAAAAAATTCAGGGGAAAAAACAGGGGTGACAAAACCCTTACTAGGAGTCACCTCTCACAACCTGGAGATTGTGAGTTAATCATTAGTCTAATGAAATAATTACTCCCTCTACAATGAATATGGAGCCCTTTGTGAGGATGGAACTCACTGACAATGGTCTACTAGCTTGGTTCGTTAACCATTTACAGACAAACATGTGAATATAGAAAATATCCTTTGAATTAGGAGATTATTTCGCCGGTTACTTTCACTTTTGAAAAATAAGCCGGAGAAGAAAAAGAAAATGTATTAAATCAACTCTGGAGGAGACGACATAAATCAACTTAAAGAATCGTTTACGTCACCTTAATAGTTTTATTAAATCCTTTCAACGTCAAATGTCGAAATAATTACACCTAATAAAAAAGAGAGAAAACAAAACAGCTGAAAAAAAAAAAAAAAAAAAAAAAAAAAACAGCAAAAAAAAATCCGTTTCTTTGAACAACCGAAATGCCACGTGCCTTCCACCATCTTTTATTTTATTTTCATTTTTATCTTTATCTTTTTATTTTTTTATTTTATTATTATTTTTTTTTTTGTCACACGTCTTACGTCTTCCAAGATAGCGGCTAACCAATCAAGTACAATGAAGGATTTGGATTTAAACAGTGCGGCCGCGTGGCAGCATTAAATCAGCGCTTAAATGACCAAAGCGCGTGGCACCAGGTGCTGCGACTAACGAGCAAAGGCTCAAATAAATCAGCATAACCAGCGCCTTAGAAAATGCATGCAAATTGAACTGGCAACGAATCACAGGATTAGGTTTCTAATTTGAATTTTCAAACATTGTAACATTTTGATGGCAATTAGAATTTTTGCCTTTCTTTTTTTTTTTTTTTTTTCTTTTTTTTTTTTTTTTTTAGTAATTTCAACCGATATATCTTACTTCAATTCTGAGCCATTGTTAGAGACCTTATTTTCCGTTTTTTTTTTTTCGATAAACCTAAAGATTTCCCTACTTATTTTGATATTCTTTGTCTTTTTCAGTCTCTTATTTAACGCCTTCCTCC
This sequence comes from Doryteuthis pealeii, assembly GCA_023376005.1. Lineage (NCBI taxonomy): Eukaryota > Metazoa > Mollusca > Cephalopoda > Myopsida > Loliginidae > Doryteuthis > Doryteuthis pealeii. Next base: position 6,012,763 of record CM042144.1, on the reverse strand, counting down.
ATTTTTTTTTCACAATTCTATGCATTTATTTTTGGTTATTTTTTCCCTCTATTCCTCAATTTAGTTTGACTTTTCGTTTCGTTTCGTTTTTTGTTTTAATTTCTCTTTTTAGTTTTATCCGTCTTTATTTAACTTCTTTTTCTCGCTTAATTCCACTTTCAACTTTCTGGCTTTATCTTTATCAACTAAGCTTAGCTTAGAGTGGTACAAGATCATATAATTGAAGACTATGAGGGAAATTTCCTTCATGTCGATTTTAAAGTAGGTGGAGGATTTGTTTTTTTGCCTAAAAATCAAAACCTTAAAACTTTGACTTAATTGGGCTTGACACGCGGTATTTGACACTAATGATGTAATTATTTCAGGCAAATTTAAAGAAGATTGAAAAAACTAATAAAAATAATAAAAGATTACAGTTACAGTGTTTTGTAAGGCTCAAATCTACACAAAAAGAACAAAAATACAACTTAATAAAAGGATATGTATTCTATTCCAACCAAAATTAATACATTAAACTGAAAACTAGCGGGACCCTTAGATACACCACAATATGATAATTTAAATATTACAACGTTTTATATGTTTACTTAAGAGCTATTGCTAAATAGTTCAATATGTAAAAATTATAATAATCTTGATTTAACTCTCTCTCTCTCTCTCTCTCTCTCTCTATCTATCTTTCTTTCTTTCTTTCTTTCTTTCCTTCTTTTCAAATTTTTCCTTATGTTCGGTTGAAACAGATTAGCGTTATCACTTCCGCGCGCTCACCTCTTCTCTATACATTTCTTATAGTATTTTTCTTGTGGCATGTCTTTTTCTTCTCTTTCTGTATTTATAATGAAAACAAAATGGTCCAATATTTAACTGAGGTGACGACACTCATAAGAAATAAGTAATCAGTGGATAAGCGACACCAGTAACCCAAGATTTACATTTTTGCATTTCTATAATTTGGAGGGTCTCATTTTTAACCAGAGTGAGTTTCAAGGTGATAACGGTCGTACTTTTAAGTTCTGTTAGTACTTATATAAATGTTGCTAATATCTTATTATAATGGAGATTGTGTGTTTTTCTGTCTGTAACCGAAACTATATTACTATACAAATCACAATTCCTTTTGTTATTTACATCACATTCTCCATGATTTTATTTTTATTTTAACCTCATTATTAATAAAATTGTTTTACATCATTAAGACTGTTGACCATATCTACATACTAATAACATGCAATTGTATTTAAATATACAACAAAAGAGCGGTTTACAGTATGAATGGGAAGGCTAATTTGCATATTGATCTAAAAATTTAATTTTGATAAATATATGCTTGTTATTATTAATTTCAAATTGTTTGGGTTTTTTTCTCATTCAATATGAGCAACAATCTCGGTGATAAATCTTAAAAGAAATCCATTAACAAGAAAAATAACTGTAATTTTATTCTTTACTTCATATTTTAACTAAATAGTTAAATTAGGAAAATACCTATGAAAGACGGGAGTAATGGAAAATGATGGAAGAGTACTTTCAAAGTTGTTCTATTTTTCAATCATACCCCCTCTGTTTCCAAATCTTTTTATCTGCATTCTTATTCATTTTCATTAGCCTTTCTAATTTAATGATATTTTATTACATTAAAACTTAAATACTTGCACCCGGAGGGTGAATATATTTGCTAGTTTATATAAATGTTGTATTCATATTTTATGTATTCAGTGCAAGTTTTTTTTTAATGCTGCTTTTAAAGGTGAATGTTAAAAGATAGATTGATTCAAGAGATAATCGGACTTCTGCAATATTAATGATTTAATACACAGATTTGATAACCATTGGTTAATAACAAGGTAGTGATATTATCCCAATCATTATCAAGTTATGCTGAGAGCACGGATTACATTGCCCCCCTCTCTCTCTCTCCCCACCCGTCTCTATTGATCATCACTTCTAAGAAAAATCTCACCATGTTATACAGTGTACGCACAGAGCTGATGAATTTAGGTTTTCGGGCAAAACTGGTGTGTCCATGGGTAGACGTCCATAGAAGAACGTCACTTACTTCTCCGGCAGTTCCCGGGTTGTTTGTCTTACTTATATGGTTTGTGTGATAGAAGGTAAGTGGCTGCATTGTCAGGCTGCTGTTTTGTGGGACGGTGCATCCAGGATCTGTTCAAGACAGTATGCAGCATCCTCGTGTAGTTCCCATCTAACTTTAGAACTAATTTATTGTACCCATTTCATTTTTCTCTTTTTCTTTCTTTCTTTCTTTATTCTTTCTTTTATTCTTATGCTTACCTTTTTCTTCTATTTGTCGTTTCTCTATTTTTTAAATATACTAGCAAATATATGCACCCTCCGGGTGCAAGTATTTAATTTAATGAAATATATTAAATTAGAAAAGCCAACGAAACTGAATGCAGATAAAAAGATAAACAGAGGTGGGTATAATCGAAAGATTTACTCTTCCATCATTCCCGTCTTTCATTGCTAAATGTTTCTAATTTAACTATTTAGTTTAAATAGGAGGTAAAGAATAAATTCACAGGTATTTCTTCTTGCTAATGGATGTTTTAAAGATTTATTCACGAGATTTTGCTCATATTCATTAAGATAGAGCCAAACAATTAGAAATCATTAATACTAAGCACATATTTATTAAAATCAATTTTATGAAATCAATATGCCTTCCTGTTCACACTAATTAATAATGTTAAACAATTTTCATAAAGAATGTAGCGTAAATAACTAAGGGAATTGTGACTTGAGTAGTAATATAGTTTCGGTTACAGACTGAAAAACACACAATCTCCATCTGTTTATCTTTATTTTCTATTCCTTAATTTTTTCTTTATCCTTGTATTTACCGTTTAATTTTACATTTTCATCAATTCTTTCATTATTCCTTTTTTTCTTTACCTTTTCCCTTTCCTTTTTTATTCTTGCTTAATGTTTTGTATTATTTCTTTATATTCTATTTGATTTTTAATATTTAAAAAAATTATTTTGTCTTTTCTTCTTTTCTGTTTTTCTATTATCTTTCTTTATTTACTGCTTCCTTATATTTTCTTTCCGTCAATTTTTCTTTCAATTTCCTTTTATTCTTTCTTTTTTTTTGAATTTTAAAATATGTATTTTCAATTTTTTAAATATATCTGATGCCATTCTTTTTTTTTAAATCTTTCCTTTCTTTCATTCATTTGTTTGTCATTACTTCGCTCTTTTGTTTTAAATTTCTTTATTCTGATCTTTCTTTATTTTTATTTTTATATTTTTTCTTTGTTCGCTTTAATGTCCTAATTATGATTTTAAACTCTATCTGATGGAGGATTTCCATTTCTGTATCTCTGGGAATGTGGAGTACCCCTTCATCAATATTTATCCAAGGTTCACTCTATTCCGACGTGGCAGTACCTGTTAGTATCCCGTTTATGGAATAAATAGAAAAAAATGAGTTTAATAAAATAATTGAGTACTCATGAAAGAATGGATGAAACAAAACGTCTTTGGTATAAAATAATCCAACAAGGGTTGACATGCCGTAAAATCCGACCAACATGACCCGAATTAAACTTTATTCGTTTCCATATTACCCTCTTAGAAAAGAAAAAGACGTAAGAGGATAAAAATAAGAAACAAATGAATTTCCTTTTTTTTCCTTTATTTTTTTTCTTTCTTTTTTTTTTTTTTTTTTGTCTTTGTTTTGAATATTGTTTACACAGATCATCAGGTCAGACGAACAAGACTGGATACTGCTGGAGAAATAAGAACAAACGTATGAGCGAATTTCTCCTGTAGACACCTACTCATGTGCACACCAGTGTGAGCTGACCAACAATGATATATATATATATATATATATATATATATATATATATATATAGAGAGAGAGAGAGAGAGAGAGAGAGAGAGAGAGAGAGAGAGAGAGAGAGAGAGAAATCCATATTTTTGTGGCTGACAACCTACTATTAATCTGAAAAGATTAATGCGATTACTGCCGTGCTGTGTAGATTGTTTTTGAATATGAGGTTGAGCGCCACACCTACCATCAGCTCCTTATTTTACCGCACAGATCACTGTGCTACTCATACTCTGAGTTGGCGAGGGCTGGTATCGAACTAGGAACCTTGTGGTTTCTAGCCGAAGTTATTTTTTCTTTCTTTTTTTTTTTGCCTTTTTTTTGAATATTGTTTCTCACCTTGTCTTTCCAGCGTTCTTTCTTCATTCACTTCTTTAAACTTGTTCGAAACTTTCAAATTTTCTTATTATTCATTCTTTGTTCGTATGTTATAAAAAAGAAGTGAATTTTTTCTGACATGCAATGTAAATTTGTGGGGTTTAGAATTTCAAACAGATGACTATCTCGACAAGACAAAGTCACCAAGTCATCGTAAACAAGGGCGAGTATGTCAGAGAGTCATGGTGTGACAGTATCATCCGCCTTACCTGCAGCACGACTCAACCCACGCTGTGTTTGTTGTTAAGAAGGATTATTTAGCCGCAGGTTTTTAGTCAAAACAGTATGAGCCACGGGTCAGCTCCAGAAAAACAAAAAACAAAAAATTCCAGACTAGACTTGTCATTTCTTTATCTACTTTTCGAGTTTATCCCCGTGTGAAGAGGCGCGTGTCTCTTCGCAATAAGGTCAAACGCTGATCTCTCAATATCACGACTTGGGCGAGACGAGCGGTCGGAGAGGCCACCCCCGATCAATCGACTGGTCACATCAAGCCCTAGGCTCTATATAATGGACCCGAGTGCATATATATATATATATATATATATATATATATATATAAAATGGATAAAAGTAACCTACTCGAGTTTCATCGTCTGAATCGTCAGGGTTACATCCGCTGAATTAATCGATTAATTCAGCGGATGTAACCCTGACGATTCAGACGATGAAACTCGAGTAGGTTACCTTTATCCATTTTATAAATAAATTTTGCTCTACTTTGGTATTGAGCACTTTGTATTTGCTTTTTCTCAGTCTTAACCCCTGGATACTGTGCGCTTCCAACGATCGTACTCGTACCCACCGGTAAGCCACTACTCATACATTAACGTATATATATATATATATTTATATTTTTTGCTTGAAGGCAATTAAGTCTCATGAGACTTAATAATGTTGAAACAGCTGTACGATGTTCTATGTGGGGCGCGATATTTGCCGAGTTCGCTTGTCATGATTATTTTCAATAATTAGCGAATTTTATACGATATACGCATTGTAATTGCCTTCAAGCAAAAATATAAATGATAATATTTTTCATTCACCAATGCTTCTAAAGCAAATTATCAAATCTCATTATATATTATATATATATATATATATATATATATATATATATATATAGCAACCCCTCCACACGAGTAGGATGCGACACAAGGTCAATTTTTAAGCAGAGTTTGATAGGTTTGAATTCAGAGTTTTCCTCCTCCTAGACAGGTTGCCAAAACAAGGTTGAAGAACCTAGTCTGCTCTTCTATTTACCCATAGTTGAGGGGAGATTTGTTGGATTCATACCTTTCCTAAGGGTATTAGTATCATATGAAATATGATTTTATCTCGTATTACCGTATCCATTTCCTTTCACGACAACCACTATACCACGGACACATCCCAATTGTCGTAAGTGTATTGCTCTTATGGCTTCCTCCTCGAACTCTTTTATCACACATGTGCTAGAAGGCGTTGACTGATGCTATGTTCTGGGTATGACTAAACTCCATCGAGTGAGGTTCAAATTCTGGAGCTCTAAGAAGTTGTAACTTCCTATTAATTATCCAGAATGCAATACACCACTTAAATCTATAGATTAAGCGAAGTCATGGTTTAAACCTCAGCCAATCAACAGCCCAAATGCGTGGCTGGTTGATTACTTAATCACTGATACTGAGAGACGTTCTTTTGCAATTATTGACGAAGGCTTTGTAAGACTGAGGAGCACCAAGGAACAACCAAAGGATTCTTTACTAAGGATCGCGTTCAGCTTAACACAAGGGATCTCCATTGCACACTCGAGATGAATCAACATAGTCTCAAGAGTCTTACCTTGTGCTTTGTGAACTGTCATAGCAGAAGATGACTGAATCGAGAAACGGTTTCCGCTGTAGAGAATCATCTAAACATAATTTGAGCGCGATTCTTCGATTCATGATAATATCATTTAGAATATATCAATGCTTATTTGTAATTTATTGATAGAGTGAGGGTTAGGGAATCGTATTCATTGTATCTTCATATTTACATTTTTGCGTTGTTGTTTTTTTATAACGGCACATGAACATAATAGAACACAACTTAATATAACATTATCATTATGAAGATTCGGTTTCTGTCTGCCTGTAAACCGAAACTATGTCACTGCCTACGCCACAAAACCATCAGGAATAGTGTATCTTTCTGACCCAGAGTGGTAGTACCTGTTAGGGTCCCATCTATGGGTCAAATTGATCTAGTAGGTTGATGCAGGTTATATTTTACCGTAAGCAGCGGCATTAAATGGCCCGAAAAAGTTGATATGCCGTAAAATAAAACACACAAAATCATTATCGTGATATGAACGGCAGAGAGAGACTTGGTCAATCTTCTTTCTAACTGCCAGTGCCTAACTCTGTTGTCTGTGGAACTGTCACTGCTGCTGGTAGTACACTACCATAGGCTCGAACTCTTGTTGTATACCCTTCTTTACTTACTTACTTACTTCTATTCTCCTTCTGGCGTCTTTGATATCTTCTGGACTTCGTCTTGGTGGTCGGTCGCACTTAACTCATTTCTTCTTCTAGATCAGTCTTGTTACCAAGACATTCATTAATCACAAAACCGTGTTATTTTCTTTAAGCTTTTATTTACTTAACTAAACATTTCATGTAACTAAACATAGCGCGCGTATGCAGGCGAGTTCCAGTTAAGGCAGGACATCTTCTCTGCCCGGCGTCTAAACTGAAACTGAGGACCCAACCAGGTCCCACGTGACTTCGCGTATTTCGCGGGCTTTCTGTAATATTCCATGGAAAGTCCCGCCCGTGATATGAAAAGGGCCATCCCTTTAGAAATACAGGGGATTGACAATAATCTTATGCAACCGCAAAGATTATGTAACACTCTTACTACTCTGTTTGCTAACAACGTGGACGGTTGACGGTTGGTGAGGAAAGAACAACAGTCCAATTGTCAACCCAGCCATAACTGGTAGGATTTCCACTTATCTGTTAATATTCTTGTGACCCACCATAGTGGAACCCAACCGGTATTGCGCTTGTGGACTTGAAGATTCCCTACCCCAAGGACAACGCGCGTCCGTATATGTCTGGCCTGCGCGAGTGTGTGTGTGTAGCGAGTGACTAGATATTGGATTTGGATTCCCAGCCTCCTTGTCGCCAGGAATGGCTCACATTGTCACTCCTGTTGAATATGCAAATTCCCCACGGGTCGGACAGCGTGTGATTAGCCCGGATGTAAAATCGTAAGGAGGGCATTTACTTATTTAAGTCCTACCTTCACACACCAAAGTCAGTTGTGTTTTGAACTTCTTAACGCGAAGTGAGACGTGTGTTTGAGCGAGTGAACTTTTGGCGGATTGAGCAAGGACTACAATGATAGTGCTGCCGGCAAAATGTTACATAATCTATGCAGTTGCATAAGATTATTGTCAATCCCCTGTAATTCTGAGGGGATGACCCCTTTCATACCATGACCGGGTCCTTCTATGGAAAATTACAGAAGCCCGCCAAATATGTGAAGTCACGTGGGACCTTTTTCAGAGTCCCCAGTTTGCAGTTAGACGTCAGGCAGAGCAGCGGCCATTTTATGCTCTGCCTAAAACTGGAACTCACGCGCGCTATGTTTGTCAGATATTTAGTTACGTGAAATGTATAGTTAAGGAAATAAAAAGTTGTATAATTAACATGTTCTTTTGGTTGATGAATGTCTTGGTAACAAGACTAAGAAATGAATCCAGGACGACCAGCCAGCAAGAACATAGCAACAGAAGACCTTAGAAGATTCCAGACCAAGTCAAGATGATAGAAGAAATACCAAAGACGATCAGAATAGCAAAGCCGGCCAGAAAAAAAGACGACTAGAAGTAAGAAGTAAGAAATGGGTATACAACAAAAATACTGCGAGATGGGATTTTGCGGTTGAAGAAATTGATTATAGTGATTGCTTTCGGTTGTCAATTTCAAAAACATTTTTAGCACTGCGCCACTGCTCCTATTTCTTAGTATTGTTTACTTCAATGAAAATACATGTGTAGCGATTGTCTTCCCTGGTTGGGGATGGAGTTGAAAGTGGAAAAGTGTTATCTTCCCTTGCTACCAGAATTTGCCAGTAGAGGGCATACTACCTGACTATTTAAACACAGCCCAGAAATAACTCTCTCTCTCTCTCTCTTTCTCTCTCTCTCTCTCTCTCTCTCTCTCTCTCTCTCTTTCATCTGGCATCCACAAAACTGCACTAGTTGTGTCTGTCATTTGAGGTTTTTGGGACCTTGTCCGCCAACTATGCCCATGTATGTACGTAACCGTTTCTAGACCCTAACCATGTGGATCCTATAGAGTAACTGACTCTTCTATTTTTCGTTTAGTAGCCTCAAGATTAATTCTACAATAACTCTTTCTTTCTTTAGGACGTTATATACCAAGATTGGTACCAATTATAGTTGGAGCCCTTGGAGCAGTCCCCAATAGTTTAGAAAACAGATTAGAGAAATTGGAAACCAGAGAAAGAATCGATATCATAGTTGAGATTTGCTAGAATACTTAGAAGAGTCCTGGAGACCTGAGGAGACTTGTTGTCACTCAGAGTCCAATAAAAGACCACCAATTAATGCTTGTGTGAAAAACTCGTGTATAGTGAAGTAATAATAATAATAATAATAATAATAATAATAATATTATTATTATTATTATTATTATTATCATTATTATTATTACTATTATTAGTAGTAGTAGTAGTGGTAGTATTCACGTCTAACAAAAATAATTCTCATACAGTTATGATTTTAATTTTCCTAATACAAATAATTTGCACACAGTTCCTAGTATTCATTTCTAATACTAAGGATTTATACACAATTATATGTTTTCTAGTATAATGTTTTGTATCTGTATTTTCTGTTAAACGTGCTCAGACAATAAAGTCTGTATTTTCTTATGTACCATTTTGTTGTATTTCTTTATATATGTTCACCTACGTTAGATACTTCTCTGAAGTTTGCTAACGTATTATAAAAAGCAGTTTTAGCTACTGAAGCTGAAACAATATTTAGTTCTCATGGCAATAGCATAATTTTTACAGATCATTGCCGTCCCTCACAATCCCACAACCCCACCACCAGAACCTTTCCTAGCATGAGCCCTCAAATGACTCATCAAACCTGCTGCAGATCCACAAAGTTTGATGCAGATATGACATTGAAAAGACTTCCTTCCCATTGAATGAGATGTTTCAGATGAATCAGATGATAAAATTTGATGCTTATGCACCACCATATGTCTCTTAAGACCAGAAGCCGACTTACAGACCTTGCCACAGATAGCACAATACACATTGTTTGGTCCTGGAATCTACATGGATTGACCCAGGTGAGACTTCCTATGATTGACATAGCCAGCCTTAGAAAGCAAAAATCGACCACATGTCAGACATTTCCAACCCTCCATGTTCTCTCCAATATGACAGGTGTAACCCTTTCGAAGTTGACGCTTTAGGTCTTCATTTCTCATACATGCATACATACATACATACATACACACCAATGCCATTTATTTCTATCTGATTGGATGGGAGAAAAGCAGTCAAGTTTTTTATATTCTCTACCGTTGTAATTTAGAATGAAAATGACAAAACCTTAAGAGATAGACATATAAAGCCAGTCAGAAATTAGTAGCATATTATTCAGAGACGAATGTATTGCTACAAAAAGCAAGATACAAAAATAAAAAACTTTAAAAAAAAAAAAAAAAAAGAAATAAGAAAAGTTCAGGGTCACGACATACGAGAGAAACTATTCTAAGAAACTTAAGATATTGTCACTGCGGTTTCTTCTCGTCGGACACTGGCAGTATAATATTTCTGTGTCATTGGAGAGAGTGCTTTATAAATTGACAAATTCTGAAGAGAAAGATCAGAATCTAATCAATAAGATCACGAAGATAAAAATGTGAAGGGGAAAAGAAAACTAAACAAAGAGAATAAGTCCATAAGTTTCGTAGACCAAAACTGCTGCCCCCACCCCTCTAACCTCTGGCTGGAAGGCTTAAAAGATAAAAGCCGATTCTTTTGGTTCAATTGTCTCAGCTGGCTTAGATCAATTTGAAGTGTCATTTAATAATAAGTTTCGACTTCTATAACTTACTGAAAGAGATTAATGGTTTTATATATCCTTAAATAATATATACCTTAACACCCAGGGAAATATGAGGAGCGTCTAGAGAAAAGGGAAATGGCTAAAGAAATCAAGAGATATTCTACAGAAAATCGAAATAAATATTTCCATTTTATTAATATTTCTGATATTTTAAATGTACCAGTAAGAATATGCACCCTCCGGGCGTAAGTATTTACGTTTTAATACAATGAAATATATTAAATAAGAAAGACTATCGAAATAAAATAAGAACGAATGCAAAGAGATTAAACTTAATCTAATTATACTTTACCTCTTTGGCCCTATCTTGGGCTAGATGGGCGGTCGGAAAGACCCCCACCGATCAATCGGCTGGTCACGTCAAGCCCTAGCACCTATATGATTTTCCCAACCCTATTGCCCTTATGGCAAGCCCCAACCCCTTTTTATCATATGGGTGCTAGAAGGCGGTGGCTGCGGGTCCACGTGTCCTGGGAATGACGTTAAACTCTATCTGATGGTGAGGTTCCAGTTTTGGAGGTTTGGGGAATGTGGAGCACCCATTCATCACCATTGCTCCCTGGTCCACTCTGACCCGGAGTGGTAGTACCTGTTAGGGTCCCATCTATGGGTTAAATAGAAAAATGTATTTATAAAAGAAATTGTATTATCCATTAAGAATTGATTTATTTCAAAACTTTATCGGCATTAAATGACCCACTGAGGTTGATATACCGTAAAACAAAACAAACCAAACTAATTATACTTTAATTCGATCCTATATAAAATCATTCATAGGATTGATTTTGATACGTTGGAGAATAAAATAACGATAGTAGAGATCAATAACACCATGTAATCATCTATTGAAGCCAGCTTTGTTAAAACCAGTACGCAAATTAAACACAGCATATATTGCGTAAATCTTTATATCTTAGTGATATATAAGACACATTGGAGGATTTTAAACGCATTCGGGGGAAATCTAACTCAAATTTTCACAGAGATATCATTAATAAATAAGATTTTGGACAATAAATTGAATACTCGTTGATAAACTTACGCAATTCCAAAGAGTATTGTGACGTAAGCAGTGGCGTAGTTTCAGTTACAGACAGACTTTGAATCTCTATTACAATACGATGTATTTACCCAACCTCTCGCGGGATATGACAGAAAGTCAATTTTTAAGCGGAGTAAAGCGAATATATATTCAGTTTTCTTCCTCCTAGATTAATTGCCTAACCAATACTAAAGAACCAAGTCTGCCCTAATATTTACCTAAATATAGAGTAGAAAATTCGGATTCATGCTTTAATTAAGGACATATAGCAAAGTGAAAGGAAAACAGAGCAGTCCAGAATTTGAATTCCATTTCCTACGACGATAACCATTACGTCAATAGTGCCTCGACATTTTAAATGTTATTATAATGGAGATTGTGGGTTTATCTGTCTGTAACCGAAACTATATTACTATACAAGTTATAATTCCCTTTGTTATTTACATCACATTTTCCATGATTTTATTTTTATTTAAACCTCAATGATTAATAAAATTGTTTTACATTATTAATACTGGTGACCATATCTACATACAAATAACATGCAATTGTATTTATATATACAACAAAATAGCGGATTACAGTGTGAATGGAAAGGCTAATTTGCATATTGATCTTAAAAAATTTGATTTTAATAAATATATGCTTGTATTATTGATTTCTAATTGTTTGGTTTTATCTTAATGAATATGAGCAAAATCTCGGGGATAAATCTTAAAAGAAATCCATTAACAAGAAGAAATAACTGTAAATTTATTCTTTACTTCCTATTTTAACTAAATAGTTAAATTAGGGAAATTTACCAATGAATGACGGGAGTAATGGAAAATGATGGAAGAGTTAGTTTCAAAGTTGTTCTATTTTTCGATAATACCCCCTCTGTTCCAAATCTTTTCATCTACATTCTTATTCAGTTTTATTAGCCTTTCTAATTTAACATGACATTTTATTATATTAAAACTTAAAAACTTCTACCCGGAGGGTGCATAAATTTACTAGTGTATCTAACGATAGAATTTGAAATCAGTCGGTGGGAGACGCTCCTAATGTAATTCCTTCTATTTCCACAGAAACAACAACATAAATACTATCATTAATATCATTAATAAATAAGATTTTTGACAATAAATTAAATACTCATTGATAAACTTATGCAATTCCAAAGGGTATTGTGACGTAAGTAGTGGCTTTCAGAGCAAAATGACACCGATTGTTTAAGCACATTTGTCTTGCTACATTGCATAAATTCATACAATAAAAAAAGAAGTAGCGGATAATATTCAATACATAAAAGGGAAATATTTTTGAGACAAAGTAGGATAGAGGTATTCTGTAAAACATTCATTTCAAGAGGTTTTGGCAAATTGATTTATTTTAACGGCATGTCTACTTTTCTAGGGTTATTTTCTGCTTAAATGGTAGGGAATCGCATTCAGTACATTTTTATGCGAAGGTTGGCGGAAAAGTGTGTGTGATGACATCATATCAGCTGTTGATGTCTACCAATGGGATCCAATCACTGTAATATCGATGGAATAATTGTTTGGAACACAAGGGGGGGTATGTTGAAAAATAACCTCACTTGATCAAATTACACGGGGATATCTTTGTCAGTCTATGAATTTTTTCAGCCGACGCATTTTTTGTGTAGTTGCTTCTTAATAAACATATATATGTGCAAAAAACTTTTCAGCCGACGAATTTGTTGTGTACTTATTTCTTAATACGAATACTACTACGGATGAGCATTATTGTTTTGTGTTCTCACCCCCTCTATTTCTTTCTCCTACTCTCTCTCTTTCTTTCTCCTACTCTCTCTTTCTCCTACTCTCTCTCTCTCTCTTTCTCCTACTTTCTCTATTTCTCTTTCTCCTACTCTCTCTCTCTCTCTTTCTCCTACTCTCTCTCGCTCTCTTTCTCCTACTTTCTCTCTTTCTCTTTCTCTACTCTCTTTCTCTTTCTACTCTCTCTCTCTTTCTCCTACTCTCTCTCTCTCCTTCTCTTCTCCTACTGTCTCTCTCTTTCTTCTCCTACTGTCTCTTTCTTTCTCCTACTCTCTCTCTTCTTCTCTACTCTCTCTCTTTTTCTCCTACTCTCTCTCACTTCTCTTCTCATACTCTCTCTCTTTCTCCTGCTCTCTCTCTCTTTCTCATTCTCCTACTGTTCTCTCTCTTTCTCTTTCTCCTACTATCTCTCTCACTCTCTCACTCTTTCTTTCTCCTACTTTCTCTCTCTCTCTCTTTCTCCTACTCTCTCACTTCTCTTACTCTCTCTCTCTCCTACTCTCTCTTCTCCTACTCTCTCTCTCTCTTTATTCTCTACTCTCTCTCTCTTTCTTTCTCCTACTTTCTCTCTCTTTCTTTCTCCTCTCTCTCTCTTTCTCTTTCTCCTACTATCTCTCTCTTTCTTTCTCCTACTCTCTCAGTCTTCTTTCTCCTACTTTCTCTCTCTCTCTTTCTCCTACTCTCTCTCACTTTCTCTTACTCTCTCTCTCTCTCCTACTCTCTCTCTTCTCTCTACTCTCTCTCTCTTATTTCTCCTACTCTCTCTCTCTTTCTTTCTCTCTTTCTCTCTCTTCTTTTCCTACTCTCTCTCTTTCTCTTTCTCCTTCTCTCTCTCTCTCTCTTTCTCTACTCTCTCTCTTTCTCTCTCTCTCTCTTCTCTCTTCTCTCTCTACTCTCTCTCTCTCTTTCTCCCACTCTTTCTCTCTTTCTTTCTCCTACTTTCTCTCTCTTTCTTTTTCCTACTCTCTCTCTTTCTCTTCTCCTCTCTCTCTCTCTCTCTCTTTCTCTCTACTCTCTCTCTCTTTCTCCTACTCTTTCTCTTTCTCTCTCTCTCTCTCTCTCTTTATTTCTCCTACTCTCCCTCTTTCTTTCTCCTACTCTCTCTGTCTTTCTTCTCCTACTCTCTCTGTCTTCTTTCTCCTACTCTCTCTTTCTCCTCTCTCCTCTCCTTTCTTTCCCCTCTCTCTCTCTCTCTCTCTCTCTCTCTCTCTCTCTCTCTCTCTATTTCTTATATTTTTCTGTCTAGCCTGTCCATTCTTTAATTATCATAAACACGGAATCGTCACATTATTTAACTGAGGTGACGATACTCATAAGAAATAAGAAATCGGCGGATAAGCAACATAAGCTAATCAGGATTTACATTTTTGCATTTCATCTTGGACGATTTGAACGGTCGCATTTTAAACCAGAGGCTATATAACCAGATCATAACGGACGGAACATTAAGGAACAAGAGTATTAATATATAGATATGAAAGAAGCTCACGTCGTGTAAATCGTCGTAGAAATTGATGACATGAGTTCAAATCCTGGACGGGGCTGTTTAAATTTTACATAGCGCTAATACACTATGGAAAATGAACACGGTGACATGAGTTCAAATCCTGGACGGGGCTGTTTATATTTTACATAGCGCTAATACACTAGGAAAATTGAACACGGTGACATGAGTTCAAATCCTGGACGGGGCTGTTTATATTTTACATAGCGCTAATACACTAGGGAAAATTGAACACGGTGACATGAGTTCAAATCCTGGACGGGGCTGTTTATATTTTACATAGCGCTAATACACTAGGGAAAATTGAACACGGTGACATGAGTTCAAATCCGGATGGGCTGTTTATATTTTACATAGCGCTAATACACTAGGGAAAATTGAACACGGTGACATGAGTTCAAATCCTGGACGGGGCTGTTTATATTTTACATAGCGCTAATACACTAGGGAAAATTGAACACGGTGACATGAGTTCAAATCCTGGACGGGCTGTTTATATTTTACATAGCGCTAATACACTAGGAAAATTGAACACGGTGACATGAGTTCAAATCCTGGACGGGGCTGTTTATATTTTACATAGCGCTAATACACTAGGGAAAATTGAACACGGTGACATGAGTTCAAATCCTGGACGGGCTGTTTATATTTTACATAGCGCTAATACACTAGGGAAAATTGAACACGGTGACATGAGTTCAAATCCTGGACGGGGCTGTTTATATTTTTACATAGCGCTAATACACTAGGGAAAATTGAACACGGTGACATGAGTTCAAATCCTGGACGGGGCTGTTTATATTTTACATAGCGCTAATACACTAGGGAAAAATTGAACACGGTGACATGAGTTCAAATCCTGGACGGGGCTGTTTATATTTTACATAGCGCTAATACACTAGGGAAAAAATTGAACACGGTGACATGAGTTCAAATCCTGGACGGGGCTGTTTATATTTTACATAACATAGCGCTAATACACTTGGGAAAACTATGAATCTATCTCTTCTCCCGCTATTTCCTGAATCTGCTGGAGTTCCTTATAGAAATATATAAGGATTATTTTTGGATCAAGCGTTTCCACCCATCTCGTATTTTTACTTACTTAACACCACGGATCTATTTCATGATTCCGGGGGTCATATATAATTCTGAATGGAGCTGTTATCGATTTTTTCATCGTGGATGATAAGCTTGATTTTTGCTTCACACGAACAGGAAAGAGAAGGATCCCAGTTTAGGCACAGGCCGGATTCAAATGACAATTATATCTTCTCTATAAATGAGAAAAACTTGATGATATGCGCGAACGAAAATGGGAAAAGGCACGTATCGTGCAGCGGCTTTTATTTTTTCTACGGTTTCTAATGTCGTTCTTGAAATTTGAATCATTTGAAACAAGATGACGTTATTCAAGATGAGAAACTTTGGCTTTGCAATTATTTCTAACAAGGAATTCAAAATTAGTTTTATTATCAGGTTATCACGTTAGATTTTATATCAATTCAGTGATGATTCTATCAAACAACTTTAATCTTATACATAAAAATCGATACCTTTCCCTGTTTGTTCAACTATCTATCTGGACCTACATACTTATATATATATATATATATATATATATATATATATATATATATATATAATCATCATCATGTCGCGCTTTCAGCACGGATATCCATGACAATCTCTCTCCATCCGTCCCTATCGCTCATCATTCTCGAGAGGTCCTCTATGCAGCATCCTGCATCCGCTCAGAGCTGATCAATGTACGTTTTTGCTGGTCGGCCCACACTGGCTTGTCCATGTGCTGGCTTCCACAGGAGGACGTCGCTTATGAGTTCGTCCTTTCTTCTCCAGCAGTGTCCCGCGTGTCTTGTCCGTCTTACTCTGATAGTTTGTGTGATATGTGGCAGATGGCCGTACAGCTGTTTTCTCGTAGGGTGTTGTTTCCATGTCCTGTTCAGGATCACCTGCATCATTCTTGTGCAGCTCCCATCTAGTTTATTCTCTAGTCGCTTAGTTAGGGTCCAGGTGGTGCAGCCATACAGCAGTACTGATATGACAACGGCCTGGAAGAATAGTATTTGATAAATTAATTGATTAAAATACACATTACATATATACACAGATATATACATAAAACAACTAAATTAAAAATAAATGAATAAATACATGAAAAGAATGAAATTGAAATTGATTGAACAATGGCTACCACAACCCTTGTGCGTGGCGTTATAAAAAAAAACCACGAGACGCGTGCTTATAACGTCAAAAAAATCCACACAAGACCGCGTCCATTTCAGAGAAAGTCTCTGATGATAAAGCATCTTTGAAATCTATAAGACTGAACATTATTTCATTTTTATACCCATTGTAATTGCTTTCTTAACATAAATGAATAATATATATATATATATATATATATATATATAGCTCAGTATAGCTCAGTCGGATGAGCGTCCGACTAGGACCCGAAAGTTCAATACTTGCCAACTCAACGTTTGAGTAGCCCAGGGATCTTTGCTCTAAAGTTAGGAGATGATGGTAGGTGTGGCGCTCCACCTTAGACAAAAAAACAATATCCTTGGTCTAGCGCTAGTGAAAAGGGGAGGGACTTTCCACACTGTCTGATACCATCTTTAGGCCACCCCGACGACTTTACTTATATATATATATATATATATATATATATATATATATAATATATATATAAGAAAAAAATAACGAAGAGTATTTAGAATGAAAGCATAATAGGCTATTTCAGGAGACCTAAATGAATTGTTAACCTCCGGCTATCATCATCAGAAGCAGAATGAGGAATATTTTAAACAAACATCTCTTCTTGATCGCTATAAGTATAATAAAGTATTCCTCATTAATCAAACACTTTGCATTGAAAATTTAAGGTAAAATATCAGTTAATAGCTATATAAGGCTGAAGAATATGATCACTCCTTGTATAAGTTTTATATTTCCAAACTCAATACAATGCCGCTCTAAATGACTGTTATATCTGCCCTACACCCGAAAGCGAATGTCTACAGAATGTATTCATTAATAGGTTTTCAATATTACCGAGTTTTCTCTTACGTTCTTCTAAATAACAACGATTGTTTCGATCGAATTCCTGTTGTTCAACGACCAACTTATAAACATATCTTATTAATAATTTCTATGGTTAATATCATATGAGGCATAAAAAAATAAATAGAATTATACATTATATGCTCAAACTTTCTCAAAAGAATGTTATTAGCATTGAATAGGCTTTGCAAGAAGTACATAGATACATGTCATCATGGTTTTTGTGAGCCTATATATATATATATATAATATATATATATATATATATATATATCGTATCCAATTCCCGCTCAAACTTTTTCGTCGTAGTGGCATCAATAAATAATCCAAAAGTGCTCAATATATTAAAAATACAGAGGAGTAATAATACTACTAATAATATTATTAGAGAAAAAAATAAAGGGTCAACCGTGGTATCTATTAGAATTGCTTCAGGACCCTATC
This sequence comes from Doryteuthis pealeii, assembly GCA_023376005.1. Taxonomy (NCBI): domain Eukaryota; kingdom Metazoa; phylum Mollusca; class Cephalopoda; order Myopsida; family Loliginidae; genus Doryteuthis; species Doryteuthis pealeii. The sequence continues at coordinate 5,994,526 of CM042144.1, read as the reverse complement.
CTAGGTTAACATATATGTATATATATATATGTTTATACATATATATATAATTTAATATACCAAGCGTGTTGGTAGATCCTTGTGGAGAGAAAAAAACCAGCAGAAAGTTTGATTGTAAAAATATACTACCAAACATCAACCAGGAAGA
>CM042144.1:5986878-5991878 GCA_023376005.1 Doryteuthis pealeii | reverse complement strand
GATTCTTCTATTCCTTCATAAATATTACATAATTTGAAGGGTTTCTGTGAAAAAGACCAACAGCAACTTTTAATGCACATACATACACAATCTTATATATATATATATATATATATATATATATATATATATATATATATATATATTATATATATATATATATATATTTATATATATATATATATATATATATATATATATATATTCGGTGGCGTACCCGTGTGTATGTACATACATATATATGAATTACATAATTTGAAGAGTTTCTGTAAAAAAGACGAAGATCAACTTTAGTTATATATATATATATATATATATATATATATATATATGTGTGTGTGGGGTGGGGTGTTCAAGTACACAGACATATTTAGTTATATATATATATAAATATATATATATACATATATCTTATATAATGGAGATTGTGTGCTTTTCTGTCTGTAACCGAAACTATATCCTTACTCAAGTCACAATTCCCTTAGTTATTTACGTCACATTCTCCATGATTTTATTTTTTATTTAAACCTCAATTTCTAATAAAATTGCTTTTCATTATTAATACTGTTAATCATATCTACAAATGAATAATCTGCAATTGTATTTATATATACACTAAAATAGCAGTTTACAGTGTGAACAGGAAGGCTAATTTGCATATTGAAATTAAAAATTGATTTTAATAATATGTGCTTAGTATTATTGATTTTTAATCGTATAGTTTATCTTAATGAGTATGATCAAAAATCTCTTCAATAATTCTTAAAAGAAATCCCTTAATAAAAAGAAATAATTCTGATTTTATTCTTTACTTACTATTTTAACTAAGTTATTAAATTAAGAAGATTTAGCAATGAAAGACTAGAGTGATAGAAGAGTAAGTTTCAGTTGTTCTATTTTTCGATTATACACCCCTCTGATTCAAATCATTTTATCTGCATTCTTATTTAGTTTCATTAGCCTTTCTAATTTAATATATTCTATTACATTAAAACTTAAATACTTGCACCCGGAGGGTGCATATATTTGCTAGTTATTATAATGGAGATTGAGGGTTTGTCTGTCTGTAACCGAAACTATATCACTACTCAAGTCACAATTCCCTTTGTTATTTACATCACATTCTCAATGATTTTATTTTTATTTAGATCTCAATTATTAATAAAATTGTTTTACATCATTAAGACTGTTGACCATATCTACATCCTAATAACATGCAATTGTATTTATATATACAACAAAATAGCGTATTACAGTGTGAATGGAAGGCTAATTTGCATATTGATCTTAAAAATTTGATTTTAATAAATATATACTTAGTATTATTGATTTCTAATTGTTTGGTGTTATCTTATTGAATATAAGCAAAAATCTCGGAGATAAATCTTAAAAGAAATCCATTAACTAGAATAAATAACTCATTTTATTCTTTACTTCCTATTTTAACTAAATTGTTAAATTAGAAACATTTCCCAATGAAAGATGGGAGGGATGGAAAATGATGGGAGAGTTAGTTTCAAAGTCGTTCTATTTTGCAATCATACCCCCTGTTCCAAATCTTTTTATCTGCATTCTTATTCAGTTTCATTAGCCTTTCTAATTTAATATGATATTTTATTATAAAAACTTAGATACTTGCACCCGGAGGGTGCATATATTTGCTAGTATATATAAATTACATAATTTTTTCTGAAGATCAAAATCAACTTTATATATATATATATATATATATATATATATATATATATATATATATATATTGATTTTATTAAACCCAAGATTATGTGTGCATGCACTGATCCAAGTGAGAATATTTGAGCGGACGTGGCCACCCTTTGATATATTTGCTTGGGTTTCAAGAATCTTGGCGACTTTTTCACAATAAAAGTCCCTATCACATCAAATCTCTCTCTCTCTCTCTCTCTCTCTCCCTCTAATATAATATATATATATATATATATATATATATATATATATATATATATATATGTGTGTGTGTGTGTGTGTGTGTGTAATAAAAAAATGCGTAAAAATAGTATTAACAAGCGCTTGACGGTTTTGTATGAGAGCAGGTGTAATATCTAAATTATAAAAACTACATTCCGATCACCCTGTCGGTGAGTTTCAGAAAACGTGGAACATATCCTCATCCACTCATCATCCAAAAATGGGTGTCCTGGTTATGACACTAAACTGTATCTAATGGTGAGGCTCTGTAGGTCTAGAGAGTGTGGCGTACTGCATCACTGCCATTACTCCCAGGTCTACTCCGCGCCGAAGAGGTTGTATCTCTTAGGAAAATATATATGGATCAAATCAATTTCTTTGCAAAATATTTATATTAGATTGTTCTACCTAATATCATACAAAAGTATAAAAACTTTAATAGCTACAAAAAAAAATGTTAATATAAATGCACGCAATTCCCTAACCTAAATGTTCCATTAAAATCAATCAATCAGAATTTTGAAAATCTTTGTAGGTTAATTCCAATGAATTAATCAAGATATTGATTAATTTTGATGTCCCAGACATATTTGGAGAGAGAGGTGTTGTACATATATTTTATATTATTCAAGCTAGATTTGTGGTTATTGAATCTTTTTTTGAAAATATCTTGTGTTGATCCAATGTATATCATTTTACTATTATTTTTTATTGTGTACGGTGGCTCTGAACAAGCATTTCGGCAGTTTCCATCAAGGGGGCATAACTCTACTTTATGATTACATTTACATGGCAGGGTGTCGGTAAAATGATTTTTATTTAATTTTATGACATTAGATTTGTTTATATATCGATCAACATTTGGCATGCAACTATAAGATAATTTTACAGTGGTTTTATTAAAAATCTTATGTAATTTGTTTTCGGGAGGAAAGTGTTTCAAATTTTGAAGAAGATACTTCCTAAATTAACTTTCATATCTAAGTTGAAGAGGGTGTAAATCAAATGATATTACTCTGTCTATTTAAAAGAAAATGTTATCCTTGTTTTGGTTGGACAAGGTGCTATTTTCTTTATATATAAGGTTGTTTTAAAATCCCCTGAGTTGAAGTTCATATGTACTTTTCCTCTTGTTAAAGATGGTGTTATTTGAGGAATTATTTCATAACCTAGTTGACATAGAGATAGGTATTTGCTTAAATACTTATTTTGGGTGGTTAGAATCTGTGTTAATATAACAAGGTGTTTGGTTGGGGTTTTTAAAGAGATGTCCAAGAAGTCGATTTTTAGGTTTATTTGGATTTCGATTTTAAATCCAAATTCATGTAATTTTTTACGTATAACGTCTCCTTTCCTAGGGGTACTGTTATCTAATATTATCAACACGTCGTCACGGTAAAGACCGTAATTACTAGGGTCTACTATGGTGTTGATATTATATAATAGTAAACAACCAATCATTTCACTCATTTCTGCGCCGTCGTAGGAACCCATCGAAATGTCATAGTCATTATCAACTCCGTTTTTAATCTATATTTCGTCGTTATGCTATAGGATAGATTTACCGCAGTGCAGAATAATTTGCATTTTTTCTTCTGGTATATGCATATATTCTTTAGCCAGGTATAATGCTTTGTTTACAGTGTTTTCTGTTATCGAGTGGTTGAAGTCCTTAATATCATATTTGCTAAATCTACATTTTTCATGTGCATCAAGGTTATTAAACCACAAGATACAATCGTTGCTATTCCGCCATTGGTTTATGTTCAATGCAGTTCTTAATGTGGCGCAAATGTCGTGTAATATTATTTTGCTTATTTTTCCCATTTCGGTTTCGGTAGAGTTTATTAATCTGCATATCGGGTTGTTAATAAAATTATCCATTGGTCTTTTTAAGGTGATAAAGCATTGTTTTTTGCTGATTTTTCCCACGCGATCTGCTAAATTTAATTTAGCAGCAAGTGATTTGGTTTCATCATTAATATCGTCTTCCAATTTAGGTGTTGCTTTTTTTTATAAAGTTTAGTTACCTCGTTATACAATATTTTTTTAAATATTTATCCGAGTGTAGTTTAGTTTATCGTATATATATATATATATATATATATATATATATATATATATATATAATATAAGAGAGAAAGGTAGGTGTGGCACTCCACCTCAGATGCTGAAAACAATCTCCCTGGTCTAGCGCTAGTGAAAAGGGGATAGACTCCCTCGGCTGATACCGATTTAGACCACCCCAACGACTTACTTTACTTATATATAAAAACCCCCTCCGCATGAGTAGGATAGGACACAATGTCAATTTCTTAAGCAAATTTTACGGGTTTTAATTCAGTTTTTCTTCTCCTCGACTGGTTACCTAGCCAAGATTAAAGATCCCAGTCTTCCCTACTATTTACCATAGCTGGAGTGAGAGTAGTTTGATGCATACCTTTCCAAAGGGTGTTATCACTCACTGATATTTAATCAGCCCAGTCCAGGATTTGAACTTGGGACGACGAGTCTATTTCTTACACCATGCGTCTTCTTTACAGAGATAAATATAGATACGCATGTATTCAGTGGCATGTATTACTTAAAATTATGTTTTTATAATTCTGAGGCTCAAATTTGATTTAAAAAAAAATAAAAAACGGGACTTGGCTTAAATATCAACGTTCTAAATCCATGTAATCTACACACGAAGAAAAAATATTCCAAGCCTTCAAGTAAACTTATTTGGAAAATACAGGCTGATATATCAGTATAACTTTGTTCTTGTAAAATTTTCCCATGGGAATCAATTGTACCGATATTATTCCAGACTTGAGAAGATAATTCATCCGTATCAGACAGAAAATGACTATCTCAACTGGTGCTTGAACTCTTTTCGCCAATTTAATTCAGGTTGTTATTAAGCAATACGACTCAAGACTTAGGCGGCAATATTAATGGTTATCTAGTTAAGTTTGTGTTAAAATGTTGGAGGTGCGTGGTGTAATGGTTAGAGTCATGGGAAATAGACTCGTCGACTCGAGTTCAAGTCCTGGACGAGGTTGTCTGCA
>CM042144.1:5959378-5981878 GCA_023376005.1 Doryteuthis pealeii | reverse complement strand
GGGGAATGTCTCATTCTTTATATATCGACAAACGACATTATTAAATTACGAAATTTCTAGATGAACAGAAATTACGAAAAACAATCTGCATTCATTTACCATTAACATTATTTTATTCAAAAACTCATTAACGACAATTCGTTCAAAAATAATCGTATCATTCCCTCGAATTTTATTGTTTTTTTGTGTTCTATATAATGTTAATTCGACCAGGAAAAACTGTAATTTTGAATTTGTGTGTGGGTTGGTGAGCCAAGAGCTTTTCCTGAGCATCCGGATAAATAGCACAAGCTAAAGCGCAACGTTTTGATCATTGGCGAAGACGAATGTTTGCATCGCATGATGTGATTGTAAAGAATGCTTATTTCGTTTTCTATCTGCCACAGTCAACAATGTCCTATTTTAAAGGGAGGACTTATCATCCTAAAATCACGCTTATTATACCGCTCGGACTTATTTTCAGGGAAACACCGTATATATATATATATATATATATATATATATATATATATATATATATTTGGGAATAAAAGGCCTTAAATACCATGGGTATCGTGGTTATGGACCATTTCCACTCGCGAGTGTGCTCACGAGCTTCTTCAGACCACTGATATGGTCTGAAGAAGCTCGTGAGCACACTCGCGAGTGGAAATGGTCCATAACCACGATACCCATGGTATTTAAGGCCTTTTATTCCCAAATAACTTTGTTCTGTTTACAATAATTAAACATTGAGCTCTCATACGGAACCTGAACTCTACAACAAACTACTGGTAGAGAATTAGGACCCACCTAGAATCACCTTGTACCAAGAAACTTGGTACCGCACCAAAGTATATATATATAATATATATATATATATATATATATATATGTGTGTGTGTGTCTGTGTGTCTGTGTGTGTGTAGGGGGTGCATGTGTATGTGGTGATAAGAATGATTACAGTGTTTAGTAACTTGATGATTCACAGCCTTCGGCGTGCTAGTGTTTAATATCGGAAATAGAGCTACTTGTGCAGTGAAATTATATAAAAAGCAGACTGATTGTTTCTGACTACATTATGGTGCAATCATCAAGAAAGAGAAACACACACACACACACACACACACACACACACACATATATATATATATATATATATAGAGAGAGAGAGAGACACACACACACACAGATAGATAGATAGAGAGAGAGAGAGACGCACACACACACACACACACACACACACACACACACACACATATATATATATATATATATATATATATATATATATATATATATATATCACGTGTTTCATTTGACGATTTTGTATATATATGTTTGGAGACAAGGCGAATATATGTATACATATTCGCCTTGTGCACATACACATGATATGATAAATAATCTCTCTGTCTGTCTGTCTGTCTGTCTGTCTGTCCTCTCTCTCTCTCTCTCTCTCTCTATATATATATATATATATATATATATATATATCAAAAAATAGAAACACACCTACACAAACACACACACATACACACACACACACACACACACACATATATATATGTATATATATATATATCAATTATTTCATTTGTCGATTGTGTATATATATATATATATAATTTATTCATATAAGAACATATGTAATTATGTATAGTGTAACATGATAATTTGTTTGCTAATTATATAAATGCACCAACAAAATATCTTACTTGTTGGCTGACCTTAGTTTTTTTTATGTATCCGCTGCAAATAACTTAGCGACAGTTTAGTCCAGTCTTATCTGATCTCTACTCAGCTGGGAGCTAATGGAATTAAATGGAGTGTATATTCTCATATAAGAAACTAATTATGTATGCGTTCACTCAAAGCACTTAATCCACCCTCACTCCCGGCACAATGGAAAACACTTTCATTTATATTATTAATATGTGGATAGTCTTTTTCTTCCTCTTATTCTTACATGATGCCATGACATTTGAGTTCGAATGCATACCAAATCTTAGTGTAATTAATATGCGGAAAGAATGAACAAATACATTCCGACAATCTTTCAACGGCAACAGCTAGATATATCCACTGAGGCCATTGGTGAGACCATACATTCAACGGGGCTATTTTAAGAGAGAAAGAAAGAGAGATAGAATGGATGAGAGAGAGAGAGAGAGAGAGAGAGAGAGAGAGAGAGAGAGAGAGAGAGAGAGAGAGAGAGAGAGAGAGAGAATGGAGGAATGAGAGAGATACTAGCCGTAACCTGATATTTATCTCGTTTCGTTAACAGCATGATATAGATATATAGCATGATAAACATAGATATATGTGTATATAGATGTTATATGTGTATATAAATGGTATATGTGTATATAGATATACAGCATGATATAGATATATAGATATATCTATATATGATATAGATATATAGATATATCCACTCATGTCATTGATTTGACCATACATTCAAGACTTAGGGCTATTTGGAGAGAGAGATAGAGAGAGAGAGGGAGATAGATAGAGAGAGAGAGAGAGAGAGAAGAGAGAGAGAGAGAGGAGAATGGGTGAGTGAGTGAGTCAAAGAGAGAGAGAGTGGTGAGTGAGGTGAGGTGGAGGGATAAGGGAAACGATCTGCCGTTGCTTGATATTCAACTTGTTTTTTTTTAATCCTCTCTGTTCATGCAGTGATGTTGAACCATACAAAGTGCTCTCTTAATGTTAGCCTATACCGGACTAATAGAAATTTTAAAAATATCTATCAATCTTATATATATATATAAGTAAATCGTCGAGGTGGACTAAAGTCGGTATCGGCCAATCAGCGAGGGAGTCTATCCCCTTTTCACTAGCGCTAGACCAAGGAGAGTGTATTAGCATCTGAGGTGGAGCGCCACACCTACCATCAGCTCCTCACTTTACCACACAGATCCCTGTGCTACTCATGCGCTGAGTTGGCGAGCGCTGGTATCGAATCAGGAACCTTGTGATTCCTAGCCGAATGCGCTACCTTATGTGTGTGTGTATATATATGTATAATGTGTGTGTATATATATACGTAATTATATATGTGCGTTTGTATATATACATATATATATATATGTGTGTATATATATATATATATATATACGTGTGTATATATATATATATGTGTGTGTGTATATATATACGTATATATATGTGTGTATATATATATATAAGTATATATATATATACGTGCATATATATGTGCGTGTGTATATATATATATACGTGCATACATGAGTGTATATGTACGTGCATATATGTGTGTGTATATATACGTGCATATATATATGTGTGTTTGAGTGTGTAAATATATGTGCATATGTGTGTGTATGTGTAAGTATACGTTCATATGTGTGTGTATGTGTAAATATACGTGCATATGTGTATGTGTAAATATACGTGCATATGTGTGTGTTTGTGTGTTAATATAAGTGCATGTGTGTGTGTGTGTGTAAATATACGTGCATATGAGTGTGTATGGATAAATACGTGCATATATGTGTGTACTGATATATGCGTAAGCCAGTAGAACAATTCACATACCTAGGTGGTAATATCTTATCCACAGAAAGCGATGTAAATACACGAATAGGAAAAGCGTGGTCGGCCACAAACAAATTATCAGTAATATGGAAATCCGATCTCACTGACAAGCTAAAGCGACAATTCTTCCAGGCGGTGGTTGTATCAGTGTTGCTGTACGGATGCACCACTTGGACCCTAACGAGGCGCCTTGAGAATAAGCTGGACGGGAGCTGCACAAGAATGCTGCGTGCAGTCCTGAATAAATCGTGGAAGCAGCACCCCACGAGGAAACAGCTATATGGCCACCTGCTCCCCATCTCAAAAACCATTCGAGTGAGACGGACAAGACATGCCGGGCACTGCTGGAGAAGCAAGGATGAGCTCATAAGTGACGTTCTCCTGTGGAAGCCAACACACGGACATGCTAGTGTGGGCCTCCCAGCAAGGACCTACATTGACCAACTAAGCAAAGATGCAGGTTGCTGCGCAGAGGACCTCCCTGGGAAAATGAATGATAGGAAAGGTTGGCGAGAGATTGTCATGGATATCCGTGCTAATAGCGCGACATGATGATGATGATGATGATGATGATGATGATTGATATATACATGCATATATATATGTGTGTGTGTTTGTCTGTGTATAATACAACCCCTGCAAAAATATAGACTCACCACACATAGAACACTTCATCGTTTATTTTTAGTCAGTAAGTATAGAATCAGCTAACAATCATACAAACCATATTTCATATGTAACAAGATGGGGATATTATCCTGAGCGAGAACTACTATATTAGAAAAGGAGGAAGAAGAATTAAGTGATAGTAAAGTTTTTAAAAATAGTGATGAGCACAAAACAGGATGAACGATGATTTGACCGGGGCGTGACCCTCCGAATGGAGAATTGAGTGTCAACCGGAAGTTTCGGGTGTTGACCGGAACCGGAAGTCACGTGGTGACGTGGAACAACGAAGAAAGGTACCGGCCTCTTTTCGATTTGGGACAGCGTAGGGTTAAGACCTGTTCTTGGTCCCGTGTGGGGTTACAGTAGTTTAATAGTTATCTCTCCCTGTTTCTCTGCCTTTCCTCCTCTCCGACACAACCCCACGAGACGAGCCTAACCTGGAAATAAAAGCTTAAGCCACTTGTGAAGATATATTTCTCGCGTTGTACTTATTTTATCAACAAGATGACCGCCACGCGCAGAACGCATTTTTAGTACGGTGAATATATCGCTACCGCTACGTTACATATATCAGCTTTGGGTATCGTGAATACAACAGATACCACAACATTACACATATACTAGCCATATTTACTTGTTTTATAGATCATAACTCAAAATAATTAAAAGGATTCATTTCAATTAATAATCGAGAATTAGTTAACTGAAAGTTGGAGAAAATATTTTGGAATCCCAGACAAGAATAACTTCAATTCAAGGGAATCTAATAGCCACGAGCGGAAGACATATCAGAAATTTTGGCTATGAAATTAAAATGGGTTCGTCTTAGATTTGTGCTTAGTTTATTTTGTATGGCTTCAAAATAAAGTAAGAAATGTTTTCTTATAACACTGATCTATATTTTTTGCAGCTGTAGTATACATTAAAATAAACTTGTAAAAGAGGGTTCACTCCTTCGAAATAATGGAACGAAATAAAATGGAACTTAGTACATAACATCAGTTTCTCATTCATTTCACATATTCCTCATGCTACACACTAAATCCACAAAAAAAAAACGTTATAGACATATTAAAGTCATCCACAGATACCGCGTTTCAACGTATCACGTCTCCGCATTGTGGCTAGACTTAGAAGACTTCTAGCCATGAGCGAAATCCGACTGGTTTTTCATCAGTCCGATTCTCTAACGCCTCGGCCGTCAGCAGCTACTAGTAAGAAACACAATTTTAACTGATACATACATACATAAGTAACAAAGAGCCTTGCTTGCGCGAATACGGTGGAGGTCAGATAAATTACTTTCTAAGGAGCGCTACCGAGTTTGGGAGCATATATGATAGTCATCCACAGACACCGTGTTTTGACGTATCACGTCTATTATAGACACACACACACACACACACACACACACACACACACATATTTTACTTTAAATATACGCTCCTACATTTGGGGCGCTGGTGGTTGTCGTCAGTGATGTAATCTGCAAGGTTCATTGTGAAGTTTCGGGTCTTCCAACATCAGACTTCCCTCACCTTGCTGACCCTCTCAGATGTGATCAAAGCTTCGGTACACCCACCAACAATAGACGCTAAAAGACATTTGACTGAAAGATGTTTGACTTTTATTTTTTAGACGTTTGTAGAACTCTAATACCGCTCATCTGATTGGTTGTGGCTAACAACCAATCAAATGCGCGGTACCTTTTATTTAAATGGGATACGTGGACAGTAACACTTTTCTCCGTACGGATTACGAGCTTTAGATGATTAGGTAAGTGAACCTTTTTTTTTCTTTGCCTGTCTCCCTACTTTTCCCCTCCTCGTATCCATATCGTTCTGCTGCGTAACTGACAATGATCTTAGATAGGTTTATCCACCGACCCATTTGCTAATGTTTCGAGAATTTCACAAATGTCCCTGTCAAACTCGGCTTACTGTCCACGGCTGCTGGCCATTTGATTTTTTCCCCAATGTACTGGCTGGAGGGTATGGGCGCTGTGGTGGGTTTCCCGGCTCTGCATCTCCTGCGTCTGACCGGGATATATATATATATATATATATATATATATATATATATACTGAAAATTACTCATTATATAACTCAGTCGGTAGAGTGTTCGGCTGGGGTGTTTCGATACCGACCCACGCCAACTCAGCGTATGAGTAGCACAGGGATCTGTACGGTAAAGTGAGTAGCTGTCGGTAGGTGTCGCGCCCCACCTCAGACGCTAAAAAACAATCTTCTTGGTCTAGCTCTATTTAAAAGGGGATAGACTCCTTCGCTGTATGGCTGATTCCGACTCTAGGCCTCCCCGACGACTTATATATATGTACGTATGAGAAATATTTAAAGTGGAAAAGAGCTAAGAGTCTACCATGGTTTCGATGTTGAATATAATGTAAGGTTCTGACGAGATAATTGAGATAGAATATGCAACTAGTGCTTCTATTTTTGAATGATCGTTCTAATCGTACTGGTGGGGATATTTAGGTCATCAATCTCTTGATATTACATCATAGTGTGGTGTTATGGATCTTGTTTCTAATGCAATTGATAGTAAAATAATAGTTGTATACTTATCTCTGTTCTGCGTAGAGAGGTTTGGATCTGGTTACTGAGCTGATGCTCAGTTGGCTGACAATTCCTTAATGTTTGGAGTCTGGAAACCAACTTGGGATGATGGCGGTCAAGTTGCATTGAGCCATTAATAGTGTTTTAATAATAACGCAAGGCCACTTCTTTCTCTCATGAGATTTTTATTTCCCCCTAGCCAAAAGTGCCGAGAGCAAGAGCCCTCATCTCGCCCTGTCACCGTATTGTACCAGACTCACCTAACTTAACCACTCATTCATCCTCTCTCCTACTTCGACACTTGTCAGGTTTTGTCCAATAGAAAAATACCATGTGGCCTTATGGTGATTCATCCTTAAACTTTTCCATTCTAGTCTACCTATAATATATTCCACCTACAAACTTTTCCGTGCTAATTTACGTCACTGTTACATTCCTGTCTCTTCCCCTTCTTTTATGTTACAATATGATTATGTTGGTCAGTTATCACCCTTCGTGATGGAGATTCTGTGCGTTCACCGTTGAGAAAGACTTTGCAAGTGCCAGACAGAAATTCAGTCCTGGTTCAAATTACGCGGGTCGATTCAAAAGGTAATAGGCTGACCATAGAATGTAATCAAAGGAGTCTTATTTTTCAGCGTAGTCCCAATTGTGTTACCCACAGTCCTTTCATCTGTGTCGCAGTACTTGGATCTGATTAGCAAAAACGTCTTCAATAGCAGATATGACGTCATCCTATGAACCTTTCAGCCCACCCTCGCACAGAAGCAGTGAGAAGATCAAATCAAAATGAACCAAATTACCTTCAATATAAACAGGTATTATACAGGTTCCTTAAAAGTCTTTCGCTTGGTAATGGAAGCTACGTTCAGGAAGTATCCCGTGTTCATGTAATACGCAACATATGGTACTAGGAGGCATGTTCAGCGTAACGTTTATCTTCGTATAAAGTAGAATTGGCTGAAATCCTAGACGAAGCTGTTGGCGTTTCCCTTCTCGCTAATATCTTTGAGAAAGACATGAATCCATCTGTTCCACCTCCAGCTATAGGTGAGTAGTAGGATAGATTAGGGTATATTGTAACCAGTCTAGAACAAGGAAAGTCTGAATATTAAACAGCTGTACTCCGCTTAGAAGTGGATTTTGTTTTACATCCCGCTCGTGACAAAAGAGTAAGGTTTAGTTTGTTTTCTTTGTTTAATGGTATATAAACCTTCGTGGGTTATTTAATGCCAACCTCATCCTTGTAGAAGACAAGTAGAAGTACTATTTAATCCATGGATGAGAAAGTTCATACCTTTTCCAAATCTATTAGTCTGAAAGTGAACGCAATAACACAACTTGAGTTCGAACTCACTTTCTATGGTGTCGCATTCCAGTACCTTATCCACTACACCACTGGAACTTCCCTGACTAAGAGACAGACAGCGAAAGGTCAATGGTACGAACTCGCGTTATATGGTTGAAAATCAAAGTCGGGATAAAAACAAACATGTGCTACTAGCGCTTAAATAGGTAAATTATTGAACTATCAATTGCTCAGGCATAAGGGTTGGTATATATATATATATATATATATATATATATATATATATATATATATATATATATATATATATATATATATATATATATATATATATATATATATATATATATATATATATATATATATATATATATATATATATATACTATTAGAGACACAATAAATTCCAAAATAATACCTATGCATATTAGTTTTCATCTATCTATCTATCTATCTATCGGACTATCTTTTAGTGGCAGTCTAATATAGTCATCCACAGACATCTTGTTTTGACGTATCACGTCTCTTCAGTGTGGCTAGATATTAGCAAACAAACCTGCAGCCTGGATAAAGATCCCGATCGATTTATCATCAGTTAGACTTAAGCACCTAACCATCAGCATCTACAGACTGGGATGAGGTTTTTAAATCATAAATACATACATCTGTATATAAGTAAAGACCGCAAAGTGTGCTCCATCCGTGTTTATAGAAGGGCCTATATATATATAATATATATATATATATATATATATATATATATATATCGTATTACCAGATGGGTGAGTGTTTTGAAAAAAATGTTGGTGGTAATTTAGTTATAATTAAAGGGAAGTTAATATATAGAAAACTAACTGAGACGTTGTTAGATGGAGGGAATTTTATGATTTTTGAGAATAATTTTGGATGCGTATGACGATAAAAGGAAAAATCCGCGTCTCTGTTTGATTGTATTGAAAATGGAGATGGTACTAGATTCTTCGATTTATATATATATATATATAATATATATATATATATATATATATATATGTGTGGTGTGTGTGTGTGTGTATAGTCATATACACAGTCAGATAAAACATCAGCTATATAGTAACTAGTATCGAAAGTCTATTAAACACTGAATGAATATTTTTCAAGAATTTGTATGAGTTGTCTCAGATTTGTAAAAGGTTAGCTTAGTCCAGTGGGTCACGTGTGCGAGGCATACCGCAATGACATGGGAGAAGAGAATATTAAGACCTACTCCAAATCGGTGTAGCTGATATATAACAAAATTATCCGGTTTCATTATCCTACGAAATAAATGTTAACACGGTTTGTAGAGTTTCAGAAAACGACAAGAGGGAACTTTTAATACATTTGAATCGTGAATAAACTGGATCAATCTGCGAATTTGGTGAGACCGACTGCTTCTCCGCTTATTCTAATTCCACGTACAGGTTATTTATGAATTACAGTACAAGGTGATTATCCTGGAAAATGGTTTTATTGCTTGGTAGCCGCAGTTGCATGAGAGAGAGAGAGAGAGAGAGAGAGAGAGAGAGAGAGAGAGAGAGAGAGAGAGTGAGAGAGAGAGAAAGTGAGAGAGTGAGAGAGAGAGTGAGAGAGAGAGAAAGAGAGACAGTGAGAGAGACAGTGAGAGAGAGAGAGTGAGAGAGAGAGAATGATAGAGAGAGTGAGAGAGAGAGTGAGAGAGAGAGAATGAGAGTGAGAGTGAGTGAGAGAGAGTGAGAGTGAGAGTGAGTGAGAGAGAGTGAGAGAGAGAAGTGAGAGTGAGAGAGAGAGTGAGAGAGAGTGAGAGAGAGAAAGTGAGAGAGAGAGTGAGAGAGAATGAGAGAATGAGAGTGAGAGAGAGAGAGAGAGAGAGTGAGAGAGAATGAGAGAGAGAGAGAGTGAGAGAGATGAGAGAGAGAGTGAGAGAGAGAATGAGAGAGAGTGAGAGAGAGAGAGAGTGAGAGAGAGAGAGAGAGAGAAAGTGAGAGAGAGAGTGAGTGAGTGAGAGAGAAGAGAGTGAGAGAGAGTGAGAGAGTGAGAGTGAGAGAGTGAGAGAGAGAGAGAGAGTGAGAGAGAATGAGAGAGAGAGATGAGAGAGAGAATGAGAGAGAGAAAGTGTGAGAGAGAGATGAGAGTGAGAGTGAGAGAGAGAGTGAGTGAGAGAGAATGAGAGTGAGAGAGAGAGAGAGAGAGTGAGAGAGAGAGTGAGTGAGTGAGAGAGAGAATGAGAGTGAGAGAGAGTGAGAGAGTGAGAGTGAGAGTGAGAGAGAGAGTGAGAGAGAGAGTGAGAGAGAATGAGAGAGAGAGAGAGAGAGAGAATGAGAGAGAGAAAGTGTGAGAGTGAGAGAGAGAATGAGAGAGAGAAAGTGAGAGAGAGAGAGAGTGAGAGAGTGAGAGTGAGAGAGAGAGTGAGTGAGAGAGAGAGAGTGAGAGTGAGAGAGAGAATGAGAGAGAGAGAAGTGAGAGAGAGAGAGTGAGAGAGAGAGAGAGAGAGAGAGTGAGAGAGAGAGAGTGAGTGAGAGAGAGAATGAGAGTGAGAGAGAGAGAGTGAGAGAGAGAGTGAGAGAGAGAGACGGACGCCGCTTTGCTTAGGAAGGGGATAGAATTAGAAGGCAAAATGGAGATCATTTCTTAAAAATAGATGCGGTTTCGAAAGAGCCGTAGACGGTACATTAATCGCTTTCAATAAACATGGAGTTTCTGCCTTTAGGTATTAAGCCAACTCTTCTGCACGAGCTGGATCCGACAAAAGGTCAATTTTTAAACGGAATTACACAAGTTTCAATTCAAATTTTTTCTTCTACTAGACCGCTTGCCATAGCAAGGTTAAAAGGTAATGAAGGACTATTTGCTCGTAAATCCTACCATAAAATAAACTGAACCCTCATTTTATGTCCGTGTTTTTGCAATAAATGTTTTATTTTTCTTGCACCCGTTATGTTACAATACTAAATATATTTCCTTTATTTATTTTAATATTCACTTCAATGTGTATATTCTAAAAGTTTTTATTTTGTGAGAATGGTTAGTTTTAAAGTGGGGGTTCGTTTTTACACTTCAACTTTTTACTCGTAAATTCTACCATAAAATTCCCAAGCCTAATTTTATGGTAGGAATTTACAAGTAAAAAGTTGAATATTACTTTTTGTTGTTGTTATTTCTTTTCTTTTTGGCTTTGATACTCTAAAATAAAAACGTTAGATTTTAATCATCGTCGACGAAAAAACACGGACATAAAATGAGGGTTCAGTTTATTTTATGGTAGGAATTTACGAGCAAATAGTCCTTCATTACCGGTTAAAGAGTCCAGTTGATATACTATTTACCCATAGATGAAAAGAGGATAGATTCATAATTTTCTCAACTATGTGAAATGCAAACAACTTCGTCCAGAATTCGAACACGTTGTTGCAGATTGACTGTTTGTTTTGTGCGGGATGACGAAGATAACAAAGGACTTTGTCCTGGTGGTAGCGAACAAAGAGAACGTGTAGGCGTTTGAGAGCAACAAAAGACTTCATCTGGACAAACGCTAATTTGACAAAGAAAAGGACTTCCGGTCAAGGAATGTGGGCGGTCGTCAGTATTTAAGCAGGTCATCAGGTAGCCAAGACAGACCGAAGACAGACCCAGACACCCCAGAGAGACGGCGAAGAAAGCACACGGTGTCTGACCGTCGATATCGGGCGCTGCTGCGGGCAGTGAGGCTCGCCCACCACCTACCACCACACCAGCAGTGGTAGTGCCCATGATCCATGTCGTCACCCGCCCACTCGCCACGAGGGAATTAAATAAACGTTAAAAGTCTTACTACTACATATGTCTACGTGTGAATCCTTATACTCCATTACTAACACATACGACCCAGCAACAGTATGTAACATGTACTATTTTGTGGCCTGAGTAGTGAGTAGAGCCCTATGCAACAACGTCTCGCCGGTTCCAACTACGAAAGCTGTTGCACAAATCACCCCGGTAAATCTTTCGGCTTTAACTGTTTAACCGGGTGCAATTTGCTTAAAGCAAGAACGAAAAGAAAGACGAAAGACACGAAAAAATTCAAACCAAAAAAAATAAAAGGTACGAACATATAAACATATATAGAGAGGCGTGGTGTAAGGGATATCTGCGTAGGAAATGCACACAACAAGACAACTTCAAATCCTGGGCGAATCTCATTGCATTTCCCATAACGCTGATACCCTTGGGAAAGGTATGAATCCAACTATTCTCCCTCCAACTGTGGCTAAATAGTAAGGCGGACTGAGCTTTTAAATCTTGGTTTCCCAACCGGTCTAGGAGAAAGAAAGCTCTGAATTCCACAAGGTTCCTAGTTCGATACCGGCCCTCGCCAACCCAGCGTATGAGTAGCACAGGGATCTGTGCGGTAAAGTAAGGAGCTGATGGTAAGTGTGGCGCCCCACCTCAGATGCTAAAAAAACTATCTCTTTGGTCTAGCGTTATTGAAAAGGGATAGACTCCCTAGCTGACTGGCTGATACCGACTTTAGGCCGCCCCGACGACTTTACTTTTTTAAACTCCGCTTAAGAAATTTCCTTGTGCCGCATCCTTGCCTTTGCGGAGGGGTTGGGTAAATACATACATCTGGGTAATAGCATGAATTATGATTTTTTAAATTCATATCCTGCTGCTTCTACCCAATCTTTACGTCACATACAGAATGTGAATTCTGTTCAGAGATGTTTCTTCAATCGGCGGGTTAAATCACCAAAGTTAAATACCCCATTCTGCCCTATAGTTAACAAATTGCTGGGGGTAAAAAAGGGCATTAGCGTAAAATGAAACGCAAGCTCCTCATCCATGATTAGAACTCTGGTTCCTACAATGATACATTTACGATAAGTGCTGTACGTGATGTAGATTTTTTGATATTTTTACCTTAACATATTTTTTCTACCCATTTTCTATGCATACCAAATTTGATAGCTGAACATCAAACCATTTAGTCGTGTACAGTAGATGGACAGAAAACCCCTCCTAAATTATTAATATACTTTTACAGAAATAGAGAATAAGCAGAAGATGTAAGCAAGGAATCCGGTACATATGGACATGGAAAACAAACCACTTCAAAACCAACAATATCATTAAAGTGAAACATAATCACTCGTGTCTAGACAACGCCCAAAAACATTAACACAGCCGCAAAACACACACACACACACACACACACACATATATATATATATATATATATATATATAATATATATATTTGGTGCGGTACCAAGTTTCTTGGTACAAGGTGATTCTAGGTGGGTCTAATTCTCTACCAGTAGTTTGTTGTAGAGTTCAGATTCCGTATGAGAGCTCAATGTTTAATTATTGTAAACAGAGCAAAGTTATTTGGGAATAAAAGGCCTTACATACCATGGGTATCGTGGTTATGTACCATTTCCACTCGCGAGTATGCTCACGAGCTTCTTCAGACCACTGATATATTTTATTTACTAAATAAAATATATCAGTGGTCTGAAGAAGCTCGTGAGCATACTCGCGAGTGGAAATGACATAACCACGATACCCATGGTATGTAATTTTATTAAATATATATATATATATATATATATATATATATATATATACACAAATATATGCACATTTATACACACATATATGTGTATGTGTGCGTATCTATCTATCTATATCTATATCTATATCTATATATATATATATATATATATATATATATATATATATATATTTAAGAAAAGCTTTAAGGACAAAACATGCGCTTGTACGGTCTCTTGTTTTGTAAACAAGGATTTTCAATTGCCATTGAGATGTCAAACAGCATAAGACGTATATATATATATATATATATATGGCCCATAGAGGTAGCCTGCTAAGTCTAGCCACACTGAGGCGATGTGATACGTCGAAAAACGATGTCCGTACATAAAAAAATATATGCTCCCAATCCCTTGTTGGTTGAGCCCTCTCGGATAAAAAAAAGACTGTCAGCTGCTAGTAGCACGCATATCCATTACACTCTCTAGCCAACAATCCCTATTATTCATTGCTCCCGTGAGGTCCTCTATGCAGCATCAAATATCCGCACAGAGCTCTTCAATGTATGTCTGCTGAGCAACCCCCTCACACACACACACTATATATATATATATATATATATATATGTATATATATAAGATTGTATTATATGCAGTCATGTGATTATAAAAAAATTTGGTTGATTTAACTTTTCGTCTCATCAGATCTCGTCGAAATAAATCTGTGTTGCAGGTATATAATTTTCCATAAGCAGCCAACATTTTCTATTTCGACCATTCGCCGGTCGTACCCAGGAGATTGTTGGTTGTAGTGTTGTAATGTGTTCGGTTTCATTCATTTGAATTTATTCATTCATTTATTTAGGAGATTCTATTTTATTTTTTTGACGATTGCTAAGATTAGTGTATTAGTTATTAAAGAAGTTTAGTATATTATAGCCGGTGTTAAATGCTATTTTATTTATGTAAGATTTTTTATTTTAGATGCAAATTGCCTCGAGAATTTATAGGCGTTTTTATTGTTATTCTTATATAGGATTTCGGCATTTTTCGCTGATAATTTTTCCCATGTCGAAGAATGTGATTTTTTTAGTATGTTTTGTAATATATACGTGCAGCACACACACACACACACACACACACACACACACACATATATATATATATATATGACTTACCGGCGAATAGATCGACGGTTGATACTAATATACTACCGACTAACAGTTTGGGACCAGGTCCCGATTATTAGATATTCTGAACCACTTTTAAAATGGAAAAGAGAAGAACTTTGAGGGATAGACCAAACGACAAGAATATTGATGACGATGCACAAGGTGTTCCACCCGAAAGATGATATGGAGCGACTATATGTGTCAAGAAAAAAAGTTGAATAGCTTTCGCTACCATTAAGGATAGCGTAGATGCACAACCGAAAGACTCGATAATACACAAAAAAGAACAAGAAAAGTTTAATTACAGCAGCCAATAACAAATTGCAGCATGGTTAATTCATTAGAATTGACCCTGATGATCATTTCTGGTGAATCTTAAGTAGATTATTTATATATACCTTTCTACTATATATATATGTTTCGCTTGTTGAGTTCATTTTCTGACCTATATTTGTCTGTCTCTTGTTTTCAGTAATCCTTATCTTTTTTGTATGTTTATTATTTATTCTGTTGGTTTGTCGCTTTTTCCTTGATGCTTAGTCTTCTTCTTCAGCAACGAAGGGACAGACACGAACCAAAAGATAAATCAATTTCAAAACGTTTGCCAAGTGCGCTAGGGCATTTGTTTTTTTTTTTTTGTTTGTTTTTTTCACTTCTTTTCTTTTTTTTTCTTTAAGCATCAATCGATAAAAAAACGAATACACGAGAGAATGAATGCTGGGCGTCCCGTTCGGAAATCGATACAATCAATCGCATATTTTTTTTTTTTGTTGTTGTTGTTGTCCAAGGCCGATCGAGCAGAAGCTCTTCTTAAAATGTACGCCATGCGTGTCTCTCGCAGGATGAGAAACGCCCGAAACGTTCTTCGTGCTTAAGTGGCAGAGTGATCAGATAAGAGGCGTAGTGTCATTGATTTGTCTTTACAAGTAGAGAAAAGACCCTCGCCAAAAAAAGGAACAAAGGAAAATTATGGAAAAATAATAAACGCTCTGGCAATCTCAAGAAAAACACAAAGAAAAAGCCCCAAAAAGAAACAACAAGAAAAAAACATGGGAGAAATAATGAAGTAATGAATAATAATGATAGAAATAATAGGGCAATTTAAATTAGTAGAATCGAATAATGGAAACAATAAAGTGCATAGAAATAGGAAGACAATAACAATAGGGACTAAAATAGAAATAGAATAACAATACAAAATAGTGTGGAAATGGTATTAATTAGAATCCTGCTCCCACTTAAAGAATTCCTTACGTTGTTGCACCGCTCTGTCGGCTGGGGTGTTAGAATGCACCGACTGCACCTCTGCAGAGGGTAAGACTCCCCCAATGGGGCCACCTGTTGGCCGTGGGTGGCGACCCGTGATGCTTAAGGATAATAGAGCCCAGGTGGATGAGCAGTTAATGACATGCAATACTCCACTTTGGCTCTATCTTGGGCTAGACGGGCGGTCGGAGAGGCCCCCTCCGATCAATCGGCTGGTCACGTCAAGCCCTAGCACCTATATGATTTTCCCAACCCTATTGCTCTCATGGCAAGCCCCAACCCCTTTTTATCATATGGGTGCTAGAAGGTGGTGGCTGAGGCTCTACATGACCTGGGAATGAAGTTAAACTCTATCTGATGTGAGGTTCCAGTTTTGGAGGTTTGGGGAATGTGGAGCACCCCATTCATCACCATTGCTCCCTGGTCCACTATGAGCCGGAGTGGTAGTACCTGTTAGGGTCCCATCTATGGGTTAAATAGAAAAACATGAGTTGATAAACAAAATTGTATTATCTATTAAGAATTGATTTATTTCAAAACTTTATCGGCATTAAATGACCCACTGAGGTTGATATGCCGTAAACAAACCAAACCAAACGTTGTTGTGACTACTACAACTACTACTATCACTGCTACTACTACAAATAATAATTAAAGCAAGTGTAAGATGTGTGGAGATACAAACTTTTTTGTATATACTAGCAAATGTATGCACCCTCCGGGTGCAAGTATTTAAGTTTTAATGTAATAAAATATTAGATTAATTTAGAAAGGCTAATGAAACTAAATAAGAATGCAGATAAAAAGATTTGAAACTGAGGGTGTATAATCAAAAAATAGAACAATTGAAACTTACTCTTCCCCCACTCCCGTCTTTCATTGCTAAATAATCCAAATTTAACTATTTAATTAAAATAGGAAGTAAAGAATAAAATTACAGTCATTTCTTCTTGTTAACGGTTTTCTTTTAAGATTTATCCACGAGATTGTTGCTAATATTCATTAAGATAAAATCAAACTATTAGAAATCAGTAATACTAAGCATATATTTATTAAAGTCAGATTTTTTATATCAATATGCAAATTAGCCTTCCCATTCACGCTGTAAACCGCTATTTTGTTGTATATATAAATACAATTGCATGTTATTCTTATGTAGATATTGTCAACAGTATTAATAATGTAAAACAATTTTATTAATAATTGAGGTTTAAATAAAAATAAAATCCTGTAGAATGTGACGTAAATAACTAAGGGAATTGTGACTTGAATAGTAATATAGTTTCGGTTACAGACAGAAAAATACACAATCTCCATTATAATAAGATATATTTAAGAAATTTTTTTCATTAACTTCATGTGTATTAATAGATTGGCAGAAAAATAGTTGGTCAATAAGCAGCGTCACCAACTATACAATAAGATATAAGAGGTTTGGTTGAATGTATGATTTGTCGATGTTAGAACATTAGGGTGTTTTGTTTTAGTTTTTTTTTTTTAATTATAAACCCATTTTTCAACATGTCCTTTTGAGAGGGACAAGAGAAGCATTGGACAAACCAGTGGATGTGTGGAGATACAAATGAAATGACCAACCATGTAATAAGCCATCATAGAGAACTAGGACAAAGAGATTACAGGACTATAAACGACTGGACGAGAAAGATATTCCTCGAGGAATTATGCAATAAAATATATAAAATGTACCATAAAATCAAATGGTATATGCACAAACCGGAATCAGTTTGATAGACTAAGACGCATAGCATTCTATGGAACTTTGAGATAAAGACGGATCATCTTATCCCAGCCATAAAACCAGACCTAATTAACAAGAAGAAGAATAATTTATTTAGTTAACTAGTGAAATTTTCCGTCCCCGGTGGATCTCAAAGTGGAAATTAAAGAAAACAATAAGATGGACAAATACTTGGAGGGTGGGCGTGTATTGCATAGCCCTTTTTTACCGGCACTAATTAGGTATATGTTATATACTTCTCTTACTTCTTACTCTGGTCGTATCTTCTTCTGGTCGGCTTTGCTATTCTGATCGTCTATCATCTATCTTGGTCTGGTATATCTTCTAAGGTCTCGTCTGGTCTTCTATTGAGGATTCCGCTCTGGTTTCTGTTGCTAGGGATTTCTTGTTATCGGAAGCCCTGTGTCATTGTTAGTTTTTAGTAATAAACACAAGACTTCGATTTACGATGATGTTACTTTATTCGTACATCCCCAGACCAGACAATGCGCGCGGATCCTTACATCTTGCTAGCTTGGCTTCTAACTTCTAACTGACTAACTGAGTTGCTTACACCTTAAACCGGAAGGGGCTTCTATCGGGGTTCCGTTTCTCACGGTTTATCCCCAGAACGCAAGTTGAGATCGAGGTCAAGCGCCGTCACTCACCCTCAAGGCCATCAGCTGCACTAATATGATTTCTACACTATTGTCATAATCATTAGGTATCTAATGATTATGTAACACGTGATGCCAATTCAATTTTGTACCCCCCGAATGGTCAATAAAATAATTAACCGATTAAGTCAGAGTAATAAAGAATTTAAGAGTGCTCACTATATTAGTAGACTGGTTTTTGTATTTTATCATTGCTATTTTTCCTCCAGACAAAGGTGGCTATTGTTTTTGAATCCCGTTGGTATTTTTGAGTTTTTTATGATTTGCCATTTTATTTGCGGGTTTTGATTTTTTCAAATAAAGGAAATAGGAAAATCACACCAGTCAAACTGCCTGTGAGATCTTCACAAGGAAAAAACACAACAAAGACCTGACTGACAAGTCAATATGTCGAAACAAATTTATATCCAAAACAAGGTATATATCCATTTATTTATAATACTACATGTATGTAAAAATATATATGCAATCTATATATGTACCTTTGAGTTCTCAATTTTGGTTGAATCCTCTCAAAAAACACTTGATATCATCCACCTATATATATATAATATATATATATATATATATATATATATGCATATCGACTAAAATACTCGGAAGTATCGCAGAAACTTGAGGTGACATGGTGTCACTCAGAGTCCAGTGAAAGACCACCAACAGAGCAAGAGTGAAAAACTCACATAATAATGGAAGAATATGTAAACACGGTTAAACAGAGATTGATTTACAGCAATAACAACAGGAAAACAAAATCAACAAATCCAGAAAACAATTTGGAAAGAATAACTAAATGGATACTTTAAGGACCAAACTAAGAACATTGCATGTGACATGACCTGGCGTGTTGTTGCATAGCGCGTCGTCACTGGCAATAGGTTGTAAGAGTCAAGAAGGAAATAAATTCTTCATTAAATTTCTGTTGGTAAATATTAAGGCTAGATCACTACTGAATTTGAATTGAATATTCATAGCTAACGTATTTTTATCTCTTGATCTGATAATGGGCAGGTGTTATAAAACCGGAAATTCATATTTCCGTTTGTACAATATATAACAGTGTCAGCGAAAGTGGAACTCAAATAGAGAAATTAAATCTTTATTAATAGCAGAACAAAATAATGTTGGTCATTTGATACCAATTGTAGAACCCTTGGCACAATACTTAAGAAGACTATCACAAAAATGTGTAAAAAATTATTTTTGAAAAATAATATCCTGAGATGGGTGGGGGTGAAAAATTCAATGTTAAAGGGTTTTTATCATAAGTAAAATCATCAATTTTTTAAAAGAGTAAAATAAATAAATGAATAAATAAATAAAGTTCTGTCCTCAAATAAAAGGTTGCGTGCATCTTACACAAACATTTTACACATTTCTAATTTTTTTGTTAAATTCTTGTTACTGAAAAAAGGGTGGAAGTAAAATATTATTTTAAAAATTGATTACAGGGTTATTCTTTATTCTGTGTATTGACGACTTTTTGAATGAAGACTTAAGCAGTGACGTAGTTTCTATTACAGACAAATTGACCGAATCTCCATTAAAATAATCTCCATTAAAAGATAGGTACAAGTGAGGATATGAGGAATTGAAATATCCAGACCACTATGATTTGCTAAAGTATTTAGAAGAGAGACCTGTGAAGACTTACTGTCACTCAGAATTGGCGTACAATCAAGGGACACGAGCATTAATAATAAATAATAATATCCTGATGTCATGAGGAAATCCTTAATTGTAAACCGAAGATGAGATTGGTTGATTGGTTTAACGGCATTTAAAACCATGGGGTTATTTTATGCCGAGAAGTTAGGGAATACTGTACATTATACGTTTATATTTACTATTTGTATAATTTATGTTCCAATTTAATAGAAATTGCAAACAGATCTATTCGACGAATAGATGGGACCCTAACACGTACTACCAGTCTTGATCAAAATAGACCAGGATGTAATGGCTATGATGGGTACTCCTCGCTCCCCTAATCCCCAGAACTGAAGCCTTAGCATCAGATGCAGTTTACTGCCAAATCTAACCGGCCTCTTTTGGGTTATTGATCCCTCTGTAGAGAATACAGTCTTTGTATTCTAAGCCCCAACGACAGGGCATCTGAGTTAGGACGTGGCTATATTAAGTAATTGCTGTGGTTGGAATAATAGTTGTATTTATACCTTTCTCAGGCATATTAGAGCTATGCAAACAGCCTAGTCTCGAATTTGAACTTGGATTACCGATTCCATTTCTTACGACGATAACCATTACACCACGAGTTTCAAGAAACTATTCTTATTTAAGCTTACGCCAAAGTTACGTTGTAAGCACCGGTTCCAGCTAGATCAACAAGGTTAAGCAGCAATCACCCTGTTCAATACTTAGATGGGTGACCATTAAAAGGACAGCATGTACTGTAAGCAACCTGGTATCAAAATGATTTGATTCGGCATTAAATGACCCGAAAAGGGTTGATATGCCGTAAAACAACCAATCAACCAATGTTCTTATTTAATAACAACACTCATTATTTTACAAACATTTATTTGATATAAAGTATTTCCATCTAGGAAAAATAATTCGCACTGAATAGCATGGTTTACAGCATTCCACTGTTAATAATTTTCAATCTTATTATAATGGAGATTCAGTGTCTGTCTGTCAGTAACGGAAACTACATAATTTAGAATGTGGTAGACATAAAACTTTGTCTGTTAACCATGTACAAAGAGGTGTACACAAAGTTCATCCCTAACAACCAATATTTGATAGATGCATAGAAACAGAATGAAATAGATAAATAGATAGATTGTCAGACACAGACACCCCTCCACACACACACACACACACACACAAACACACACACACACACACACACACACACATATATATATATATATATATATATATATATATACATATATATATGTTATAGGTGATACACCCTATAAGACTAATGGAATGCGCCGACAGGTTACTATAAATAACAGGGATAATTGTGGCTTAGCAGTAAGCCAATGCGAGTATGCCAATAACTCTGTTCGTCGGGCGTAATTTCCACATCTCTCTATTGTATTTGTCTACTTTCTGTTAATACATTTTTCTACATTTGTTACCCGTCGTTTTGTTCTTATTTGACCCCTTAAAACCTTAATATATATATATATATATATATATATATATATATTCATTCAACCAGGTTATGTTAAAGTCAGTGGAATATTTGTACTTTATGATTTTAAATTGTAGATATTCAAGTCTTTTTGTTTTTTCCGTATATCGTAGAGGTGTCCAATAATCTTTACCTAAGCACTTTCAACCATATCTCTGGTCGTCACCAGGGGGATTATTGGTTGTAGTTGATGTATCATTGCTAGTACTATATCGAACCCATTGGGAGAACCGTGAAGGTCCCACCTACTTTCCACGAGGCCCGACTGAAAAGAGGCCGATTTTCTTCTTCTTCCATTTCTCGTTCCGGGGGTGGGAGAGCCACATCCGTTTCTAGTCAAAACCCGGAACTTCCGTTTTTATTTTTAAATCTATTTCCGGGGTCATTCTTGGTTCGAGTTTTATTCGTTTATTGCAGTGTGTGCATATTGATTACTCAAGAAAGCGTGATTAATTCAAGTAGAAATGTAACTTCCACGGTTTTTCGATTAACTCTGGTTGGATTTTTGAAAACCATTTTAAAGGCTCAATCATAAGTTATAATTGTCATCCATTGTATTCTTTCTGGCATTTTGTTAGTTATTCCTCTGTGTTTTGTGCCCACGCAAGAGTCACGTGTTGAGCTTATATTCATTTTGTGACACTAATAACATTTGACAATTTTGACAGAGAAAAAGATGCGGTAAATTGGATACAGAATTCAGCCGAAAATTTCATACATAATGCGACCGAATTATCTCCCACATTTTAAACTGTCACATGTATGCAGCGAGCGAACTTAGACAAGTTGTAATAGATCTATCTACCGTGTTTCCCTGAAAATAAAACCTACCTGAAAAATAAGTTCTATCGTG
>CM042144.1:5939378-5954378 GCA_023376005.1 Doryteuthis pealeii | reverse complement strand
TTTTATTACATTAAAACTTAAATACTTGCACCCGGAGGGTGCATATATTTGCTAGTCTAGATAATAAATGTTATGCGTAAGTAATAGGTACCAGGTACTTTTCACAATATCACAATTTTTCCTTAAGAGAACCCCTCTTTTCGGCATACATGTCCGGCAGCAAAACTTTGACCCCTCCACCAGGCCATCTTCATCTGTTATACATATTTAGTAACCAATCCAAAAAAGCAAGACGTGACACAAGGTCAATTTATTAAGCGAGGTTTAACAGGTGTGAATTCAGAGTTTTCCTTCACCTAGACTAGTAACCTAGCCAAGTTATAGAGCCTAGTCTACCCTACTATTTAACCATAGCTGGAAGGAGAGTAGTTGGATTTACACTTTCCTAGTGCTATGTGAAATGCAAACCATCTCGTCCAAAATTTGAACTCGGATCGACGAGTCCATTTTCTACGATTCTTACCATTACAACAAAAAATCCAGTATACGTAGTCATCTGATTCCTTAATCGGCTGGCCACGTCAAGCCCTAGCACCTATATGATTACCCCAACCCTATTGCCCTTATGACAACCCCAATCCTTCTTATATGGGTGCTAGAAGGTGGTGGCTGAGGGTCTACATGTCCTGGGAATGACGTTAAATTCTATCTGATGGTGGAGTTCCAGTTCTGGAGGTTTGGGTAATGTGGAGCACCCCTTCATCACCACTGCTCCCTGGTCCACTCTGACCCGGAGTGGTAGTACCTGTTAGGGTCCCATTTATAGGTTGAATAAAAAAAAACATAACTTTATAAACAAAATTGTATTATGCATTAAGAATTAATTTATTTCACAACTTTGTTGGCATTAATGACCCACTGAGGTTGATATGCCGTAAAACAAAACAAACCAAATCAAACCTAGATTCCTTAAACTACGATTGATTCGACATCTTGGTGGTGATATATTCACTGGTTGGCATTCATTTCGGACAGGTCTTCAGATGAAATTCCTTCAAATGCTCTCGAAATTGGACAGGTACAAAGCATTAAGATTACAATGCTGAAATACTGTAAGGTAAGTCGACTGTGGACACATGCAGTTTCGAGTTTTTCCTTGCGCGTAGGGACAGATTTAGTCGAATGTCAGCGAGTGCGGTTTTTAGTTCATTCCGTTTATGAACTGAGAAGATGCACAGCGCGATAAAGGCGGAATGATGACAGTTCCCATTGGAGATGCTATCCGCCGCCAATGTAGATAAAACTTGACGCTCGATCTACGTGTCCTTCATTTCCGTGTTTGATGCCGGTTACTGTTATTCCAAATCAGATGAACTCTTCGTCAAATATCTTCACACTTGACAGATGAACATCTAAATCGACCCTTTCAAATCCCCGACTTTTGGTTAGCTCTTAATACACACGAAAATGTATAAACTGTGTGCTGAGCCCGTTGAGGGCAAAGCTGTGTTTAGGTTGAATTGGTTTATCTAACGGCATAGCAATTCCTTATGGGTTATTTAATGTCGAAGTTTGATTAATTTATAAATTATAATCATAGTTATATTTTAAAGGTTTATTTGCTATCATTATTTTCTTATTGCACTTTTTTTTAAAATCTAAAATAATCATTTGTCCTCACTTTACCGCACAGAGCAGATTATCCAATATGTGCCACCCTGTCGGCTGGGGCGTTAGAATGCACCGACTGTACCTCTGCACAGGGTAAGACTCCCCCAATGGGGCCACCTGTTGGCCGTGGGTGTCGACCCATGATGCTTAAGCATAGAGCCCAGGTGGATAAGCAGTTCATGACATGCAATACTCCACTTTGGCCCTATCTTGGGCTAGACGGGCAGTCGGAGAGGTCCCCTCCGATCAATCGGCTGGTCACGTCAAGCCCTAGCACCTATATGACTTTCCCAACCCTATTGCCCTCATGGCAAGCCCCAACCCCTCTTTATCATATGGGTGCTAGAAGGCGGTGGCTGTGGGTCTACATGTCCTGGGAATGACGTTAAACTCTATCTGATGGTGAGGTTCCAGTTTTGGAGGTTTGCCCCCTGGTCCACTCTGGCTCGGAGTGGTAGTACCTCTTAGGGTCCCATCTATGGGTTAAATAGAAAAATGTATTTGTAAAAAAATTGTATTATCCATTAAGAATTGATTTATTTCAAAACTTTATCGGCATTAAATGACCCACTGAGGTTGATATGCCGTAAAACCAAACAAACCAAACCAATATGTGCTACTCATGCGATAACGAATTCGGAATCTTGCAATTCCTCTACCGACTGAAAGAGTGAAGAGCTTGTGATAGGTGTGATGCTGCACCTCAACAAAGACAATTTCTGTGGTCCAGAGCAAACTAAAAGGGGATAGCCTCGCTATTTGGCTAATACTGACAATTCTTTCTTCTTATATCATCATAATCTCGCCCACCTATAATCATCAGTATTATCATCAAACTAGATGTGTGGTTTGATGATAATACTGATGATCGTAGGTGGACTAGATTATGATGATATAAAATAAATAAAAATAAAAAAATAAACTAAATAAATAAATCGGGATGAGAATTAGCACCTCACATGAAAAAGCTGTACGGCCACCTGCCTCCTATCACACAAACCATCCAAGCAAGACAAACAAGACATGCTGGACATTGCTGGAGAAGCCAGGAAGAACTCATAAGTGACGTTCTCCTATGGACACCTGTACATGGACACCAGTGTAGGTAAGAACTTACATCAATCAGGTATGTGCGGATTCCGGATGCCATGTGGAAGATCGACCGATAGGGTTGGCAAGAAAGAGTCATTGGCATCTGTGCTGTCAGTGCGACCTGATGTTGATCGTCACTTTATATAATAATCATATAGAAGCCTCACAATTAGATGCAAGTTAAATACGCATAAATAATAATAATAGATAGATAGATAGACAGATAGATAGATAGATAGATATGAATAGTCTGAGAGAGATATAGCTAGACTGGAATTGATAGATTTGAAAAAACTGAGATAAATAGATGAATAAATA
Organism: Doryteuthis pealeii; assembly: GCA_023376005.1. Classification (NCBI taxonomy): domain Eukaryota; kingdom Metazoa; phylum Mollusca; class Cephalopoda; order Myopsida; family Loliginidae; genus Doryteuthis; species Doryteuthis pealeii. The sequence goes on along the minus strand of CM042144.1, from coordinate 5,951,357 downwards.
TACGTGTTATACGCAAGTTACAATTATTACTGTTTTATTAAGTAAGGTTAAGGTAGTCAAGTTATTATTTATATATTTAATCATCCTCACAATGATGACATCGTGCTGCATTTTTGTGTCGTTCCCCATCTAAGTTTTTTCTCCAAGCGTTTCGTTGCAGCCGTACAGTAGCACTTACAAGGCTACGGCTTGGAAGAATTATCTTTTTATCTTATCAGAGATCAGATTTCCATATGATCGATGATCTGTCTTTAGCAGTTCATGACTTTCCTAGGTATGTGCGGATTCCGGATGCCATGCGGAAGATCGACTGATAGGGTTGGCGAGAAAGAGTCATGGGCATCTGTGCTGTTAGCGCGACCTGCTGTTGATCGTCACTTTATATAATAATCATATAGAAGCGCGTTGGGTAATGGTCGTTTTTTTTACGTCATATAACACCATTTTGGGTCATTTAATGCCGAATCTAGACATTTTGATATCAGGTTCCTTACAGTACCTGCCGTTGCTTAAATGGTCACCAATCTAAGTATTGAACAGACTCATCGCTGCTTAACTTCGGTGATATAGCGGAAACGGGTGTTTTCAGCGTGACATGACCGTGCGTTATGAAATCGGTATCGTTGAAGGATATGGACACGAGTTCAAATCCTAAATGAGGCTGTTTGCATTTCACATAGCGCTAATCTATCAGGAAAAGTATTCATTCAACTATTTTTCCTCCAGCTATGGGTAAATAGAAGGCTGACTGGGCTCTTTAACATTGGTTAGGCAACCAGTCTACGAGAAGGGAAACTGAATTCAAACCTGCTAAACTCCGCTTAAGAAACTGACTTTGTGACACATTCTGCTCATGCAGAGAGGTTGGTATATATATACACACACACACACACACACACACACACATATATATATATATATATATATATATATATATATATATATATACCAACCCCTCAGCACGAGCAGGATCCGACACAAGGTCAATTTCTTAAGCGGAGTTTAGCAGGTTTGAATTCAGAGTTTTCCTTCTCCTCGACTGGTTACCTAGCTATGGCTAAAGAGCCCAGTCTGTCCTGCTATTTACCCATAGCTGGAGGGAAAATTGGATTCATACCTTTCCCAAGGTTATCAGTGCCATGTGAAATGCAGACATCTTCGTCTAGGAATTGAACTCGGAGTTGACGAGTCCATTTCCTACGGATCTAACAATTTGACCACGCGTCTATATATATTCAATGTTTCATTGCAAGCCTTTTCTTCTTATAGCACTTTTTCTTTTGTTTGATCTCAGTTAAATGCTATTTGATATTCCATCTAATACAAATGATACTAATTTCTACACGACTTATGGTTTCAACTAATTGTTCCTATTTAATAACAATCATTTTTAAACATACAGTTATATGGCATAAAGTATCTTCTATATATTAATACTCGTATTCCTTAGAATTACGACCGTTATCACCTTACAGCACCCCCTGGTTAAAAAAATGAAACCGTCCAAAACGATTAAGATGAAATGGGAAAAAATATAAATCCTGATTATCTGATGTTGTTTACCCGCCCAATTCTTATTTCTTATGAGATTCGTTACAACTGCTAAATAATGTAACATTCCGTTTTATTAATAAGATAGGGAAGAAAAATTACATGCTACACAGAAAAAATATAATAAGAAAAAAATGAAAAAATGAAAGGGAGTTGGGGAACGATAGACAGACAGGGTGCGGAAGCGATAACGCTAATATGTTTTAATCAAACATAATGAAAATAAGGAAGAAAAGAATAATGAGTTAAATCAAGATTATTATACTTCTTACATATTGAACTATTTTACAATAGCTCTTAAGTAAACATATCAAATGTTATAATAATTAGATTATCATACTGTACTATATCAACAGGACCTGCTTGTGAATAAATAAATAATTAAATAAATTTGATTAAAAAACCTGAGGTTATTTTGATATAATGTAAGAAAGAGAGAAGTTGATTCTAAAGATTTTGAAACAAAATAATTAAAAAATCCTACAGCAGTTAGGGTATAGCATAGACATAGGCTAAATGCATTGATATATATATATATATATATTATATATATTATATATATATATATATATATATATATATATATATATATATATATATATATATATATATATATATATGTATGTGTGTGTGTGTGAATTACAGAACTTAAAAATTAAATAATAAAAACAATTAATCGTAAAAAATTCCTTTACTAAAAATCTTTTGAATTCCAACCGTCACATTTCTTAATACCCATCCCCTTCCGTTTAAATTGTTTCGTCTTGTTGCCAACATCTCAAAAATTCGCTACATTTGGTTGACAAAAGATATACATATGAGACATGACCGACATATATATGGCGCGAATGCCGACGTTGGTGAATATTGTAACGTATTTCGTTTTTTGCAGTATTAAGGTTTTTTGTTTTGTAAACTCATTTGACTTTCCTCTCCGACCTAAACAACTTCGGGAGTGAATGAGCTCTGATGATGATTTTTGTAAAATCGAAATATTGCTCAGTATCAGCTATGATTATATTATAAATTGTTTTCTTCTTTAACAGCATTGTGTGATGTTTTCATTCCACCTTTTCTTACTCATATATATATATATATATATATATATATATATATATATATGCTCAAAAGAATAGATAGAAAAATTATTCCTTTTCAAAAAGGTTGCTTAGAGATACTCTTTGTGCTAAAACCTTTATTTTCCTTTGATCTATGAACATTTTTTATCGAAGTATTTTTAATCTTTTGGAATTTAGAATTTGCAGAAAAACTTAGTGAACAGCGCCCTATAAATAATGTACGTTTATTTACCACTGTCGAATATGATAAGATTTGATTTCTAGTTATTTACTTATTGTACTTCTCTGGATTTTTTCCTTTGCACGTTTGCCCATTAATATCTTTTAGTCAGATCTTTTGCCAAAACGACCGGAGGTTAAAATCGTTTGATGTCAGCAGGATTGTTGGCTTTATTTGAAAAGATTGCAGAGGCTGCATTAATATTTGGCATCTTATTTTGAACCACTCTTGACTGATAAATTATGTATTTTCCCATCAAACTAACCCTAAAGCCTAACCTAACCCCATCTTCTTTTTTCCTAGTAGATCAATAAATAAATAATGTATCAGTCAAGAGTGGTTCCCCTTTGTTTGTGTTAGACTTATAGGAAATAACCGTAATATCACCATTAAAATAATTCTTTTGTTCCCTTTAATTTCTGTCTTTTCTTAACTTTCTATATTACCTTTAAATAAAAAAAAAAAATATTTTGGCTAACTTTGTGTGTGCATAAATCTGAGTAGGCTGGTTTAGCTCAGTTAGTAGAGCGTCCGACTAGGAACCACAAGGTTCCTGGTTCAATACCGGCCATCGCAACTCAGCGTATGTGTAGCTCATGAATCTGTGCGGTAAATGGGGAGCTGGTGGTAGGTGTGGCGTTTTACACCTTCAACTGAAAGGCATCTTTAGAATTTGAGACATGTCTCACCGTATATCTTTAGGAATATGATATTTTCGTAAGATATGTATGTTACATCTGGATGGGAAATATACATACGTCTACATGTTATATATTGTACAAACGGAAATATGAATTTCTGGTTTTATTAAACAAAGAAGTTTTTACAACTGCCCGTTATCAGATCAAGAGATAAAAATACGTGGGTGTAGCTATGAAGATAAAAGAACCGAGGGCTTCAGACAGGTCAGTCGTCAGTGTCCCGGAGGCAGTCACGCGGAGAGAGAGTGAGGTGATCGGGGCAGTAGTCGGCCGAGCGGGACCTCGTGTAGTTGGTGTCGGAAAAGCTAGCGTTAATATTTACCAACTGAAAAAGCTTGTCGCCCGGAAATTTAATCGAAGGACCGAAAGTCTAAAGACTGAATATATTAATTAAACTGACCCTATCTCTCGAAGTTAAGAAGCTTGAATTTATTTCAATAAACTTCTGGAGGATAACTTTGGTGTTATTGTCATCCCTTACAACGAAGATAAAACTATTGCAATTTAGTACAGTGACGACGCGCTATGCAACATACACAGGTAAGATTCGCACGGACACGTTCACACAAAAACGCAACAGGACATCAGTGAAGATGAGCTTACATTAGGAAATACAAAATTATATTGAAACACATTCTAATGGATATGTCTCTGTGACCACATCAAAATCATTACCGTATTTTTCGGACGATAATGCGCACCGGGTTATAAGATCCAGTATCAGTGAACGGATCTATTTTCATATATAAGACGCTCGGAGAATAAGGCGCATAAAGCAGAACAAAGCAGTTGGATAGGTCAGATTTATTCAACTCACTAAAAATAACTATCAATATTGTTCACTTGTAACAGAACAAAATACGCTCACTTTTTAATCATTCCTCTTCTACAAATCGGTCAAATTCTTCATCTTCGGTATCGGAGTTTAACAGTTGGACGATGGCGGCATCAACCAAACCCTTTCGTCATCTTCTGAGTCAGTCTTTTTGTCTCTACAAACCTTTGAATGTTTTTTTTTTCTCGACCCAATTTGTAAGAGACCACACAAGTGATTCCGTTACAGCAGTGTGAACATAGAAATTGGTTCGAGGTCACAAGGCCTAAGCAAACCAGGATTCTTACATAACGCGCACTGGATTATAGTGGGCACTGTCGATTTTTTAGCAAATATAAGGATATTAAGTGCGCCTTATAGTCCGAAAAATACGGTACTTTGAACTACAGATATAACTTACTTTCCGCTTTTTCGTCATGAATATGACCAGAAAAAGATCATCTTATATTTCTTGTGTATAATACGCTACCCCAACCTTTGATTTAAGAAATCTGGAAAAATAGTGCGTAGTATACACAAATAGATGGAGTGGCTTATTGTCGGTATCAGCCGAACAGCGAGGGAAATAATCCCCTTGTCACTAGCGCTAGCCCAGGAAGATTGATTTTACGACTAAATTGAAGCACCCCTCTACTATCAGCTTTCAATTTCCTGCACAGACCCAAGCTGTGGTATTCATACGCTGACTTGGCGAGTAGTATATGGACAGAAAAGGATAATCTTATAGTTCTTGTGTATAATACGCTACCCCAAAATTTTGGCTAAAAAGTCTGGAAAAATAGTCGTAGTATACACAGATAGACGGAGTAGCCTATTTTGAGTATCAGCCAAACAGCAAGGGAGTCTATCCTCTTGTTACTAGCGCTAGACCAGATATTGTTTTTGCGTCTGAGATGGAGCAACACACGTACCATCAGCTCCCACTTTACAGCACAGATACAACCTGTGGTACTCATACGCTGTTGGCGAGGACCAGAATCGAATCCGGACAGATACCGGTTTAGCTCAGTCAGTAGAGCATCTGCCTATGAACCGGAAATTTCCCGGATCGATACTGACCCTCGCCAACTCAGCACCACATGAGTATCACAACTTTTATCCGTGCAGTAAAGTGGGTAGCTGTTAGTAGGTTGGCACTCTATATTGGACACAAAAACAAACTCCCTGGTCAAGCAGTAGCGAAAGGGGATAGACTCCCTCACGGCTGATAACGAAGATCGGCCATCACCGACTTCACTATTAATTTTTTTTTATACGTAAATAATATTGAAATTACGGTAGAATATCAAGTCTTTACTGAGATCCAGAGAGGGATTTTTCATGAAATCAATCGGTTTCAAGTTACTATAGAGGACGGTATTGTTTGCCAAATATCCACTGATATACTTCCCCTTTCATTAAAGTTGTTTGTTGGTTGGTTGGTTGGTTGGTTTTTGAGGCATGTCAACACTTGTTGGTTATTTTATGCGGAAGAAGTTTTGGTTTATTTATTCTTCATAATCAAAAAAAAAGCTAAATTTTAAACAAATTTTTAAACTCATTTTCTTTTCTATTTAACCCATAGATAGGACCATCGCAGGTACTAACACTTCGGGCTGAGGGGACCTGGGAGTAATGGCGATGAAGGGGTACTCCACATTCCCCAGAGTTCCAGAATTGGAACTTCACTATCAGATAGAGTAACATCATACACAGGAGACCAAGGCCCAGAGCCACCATCTTTTAGCATATGATAAAAAGGGTTGGTGCTTAACATAAGGGAATAGGGCTGGGACAATCATATAGGTGCTAGGGCTTGACGATACCAGCCAAGTGGTCAGAACGGGGTTCTGCGAGGGCTAAACTTGGGCGTGGCATGTTATAAACTTCTCAGCTGCCAGTTTCCGTCTTTAAGCATCACAGGTCGCCACATATAACTAACAGGTGGTCCCATTGGGGGAGGGTCTTAACCCTATGCAGAGGTACAGTTGGTGTATTCTAAAGCCCCAGTCGACAAGACTCCATTTTATTATGGTTGATATTGATTCTCAACAATGCATGCGAAGCAAATATCTGCAGTTTTTAATTTTGAGAAAAAGATATCAGAAGAGTATATAGTTTTCTTTTACTTTTTTTGTTCTTTTTTTTAAAGATAAGGTATTTCATCAAAATTTGTATTCAGCCGGTATAATAATTTTGATGGCCAAAGCAAAAAATGTTGATAGATAAATATATCTCGAAAGTTAGGCGGGAACTAAAAACGAAAAACCTCTTAGAGATGTTCTGTAGCAATTCTGACTGAGGTAGATAATCATTTTGTGAATAGCTTCTTTCTTTTTTTAGCGAGATGAATTTTGATAACTTAAAAAAAAAAATATTTGAGATGTGTTTTATTTATTACCGGGGAAATAAGTGAGAAATATACGGATGATTTCTGAGATGGAAGAATAAATTCCGAAGTAGTTAATATACCTTTATAAAACAGGGCAACAAAAGTAATATTCTTTAAAAAGTTAGTCACTCATTTATTTTTATCGAATAAAATAGACGATAGTATGGTTAATGGAGATGAGAATAGTTGTTAAATATTTGGGTTTTTATTTTTTGGTTTTGTTTTACGACATTGGGTCATTTAATGCCGATGAAGTTTTTGAAATAAATCAATTCTTAATGGATAATACACTTTTTTTTATAAATACATTTTTCTATTTAACCCATAAATGGGACCCTAACCGGTACTAGCACTCCGGGTCAGAGTGGACTAGGGAGCAATGAGGATGAAGGGGTGCTCCTTCCCCAAACCTCCATACTGGAACCTCACCATCAGATAGAGTTTAACGTCATTCCAGGACATGTAGACCCTCAGTCACCGCCTTCTAGCACCCATATGATAAAAAGGGTTGGGTCTTACCATAAGGCAATAAGGTTGGGCAATAATATAGGTGCTAGGGCTTGACGTGACAGCCGATTGATCGGAGGGGGCCTCTCCGACCGTCCGTCTAGCCCAAGATAGGGCCAAAGTGGATTATTGCAAGTCATGAACTGCTCATCCACCTGGGTTCTATCTTTAAGCATCACGGGTCACCACCAACGCCCAACAGTGGCCCCATTAGGGGAATCTTACCCCTGTGCAGAGGTGCTGTCTGGGCATTCTAAAGCTCCAGCCGACAGGGCGGACATTTGTTTTGTTTGTTCGGTTGGTTGGTTTTGTGTCATGTCAACTATTATTATGTTATTTAAGGCTGAAGTTGTTTTTCTTTTTGACGAGCAATTATATAGTTTCAAGTAACAAATGATAATTGCAAACAATTATATATTCAAGTAACTCTTCTAAATGAAAATAACATGCACATAGCTATATTATTTTAAGAAGTCATAATTAATAAGATTTATTTGATGATGGTAGTTTATTCCATGCATCTACTACCCTGTTACTTAAATAAGTCTGTCTTTCATTTGTTTTGCAAAATGTTTTGGCGAGTTTTTATACAAAACCCCTGATATTGGTTTTTTGAGCAACATTCAATAGATTAAAATTCGTTGAGTAAAATCCATGAGTATATTTATAGACTTCAATCATATTTCTTCTAGTTTGTTGATAAGCCAAGCGATTTTTTCTAAGTCTTCCTTCATATGAGAGGTTATTTAATTCATTCACTAACTTAGTAGCTCTCCTTTTAACTCCGTCGATGAGTTTTATGTCCTTTTTATATGTAATGCCTTTTTTATAGTATAAACATTTCCAATGTGTTCTCAAGTAAAATTATTTCCAATGTATTTTTATTGTAAAGTCAGTTCCAATGCATTTTTATAGTAAAACCATTTCTTAAAGTAATTGACCATGTGACACATCCTACTCGTGCGAAGGGATTGTTAAATAAATAGTACCATAACCAGGACACCTGCCATACATTAGTCTCTGCCGATAGTGTGTCAATGTAATAATTCTTTTAGGAGAAGAAATGATTTCATGTACCACTCTCATGAGGTATTTTTTTAAATAACAGGACACACTGGGTTAACAGTCTTTGGCGAGCAGCCAACCAAGGTGAATCAGTCATTAGAAATAAGAACCTTTGATCCACTACTATTTTGAGTTATTTGCGGAAGGCCGGATTCCAAGGGAGACGGTTTCAATCCAAACATGCTATATCTACACAAACGAAGACTGACAGGATAGATTGTGACAAGATGCTTTTTGGTTTTCAACTTGAGCAACCCCCGTTCGTCTCGGATTTCCTATTCCACTGGATTTAACTTCTTAAATCAAGATAATGCCAGTGTTTTCTGTGCGATTACTTTACGCAGGTTTCCTAATTTCAACTGTGAAAATGGAGACATCATTGTCCCTGATGATTTTCTACTTAACTGAATTGACAGACTGGGTTAATTATTAATTTAAAAGTTCTCAAAGAATGGAAAATTATTGTTATGTGTCTGTATTTTTTAGATGAGGCTTGATGTAAATAATTTTGCTACTTCGAACTGTTGTCCACATCCTTCTTGTTGGTTGTATAACTTAAATTAGTGGTAACGATTTTTAGCTCCGAAACCACGTTTCAACTCAGAGTTATCGTCTGATGATGACTTTATTTTAAGGTAAATAACAAACATCTAAATAAGACCCGTGGATACAGCGGCCTTTACATACCACAATAAAGATGAGGTTACAGTACGAAATATAAAAAAAATATAGTGTAACCCAAAGCTGACCCTTGATATTATAAGATATAGGGGGATTTAAGGACCGCTTCAGTACTAGAACTACACTAGCCCGTAACCAAGCTGACCCTTGATATTTACTAGAACTATACTAGCCCGTAACCCAAAGCTGATCCTTGATATTATAAGATATAGGGGGATTTAAGGGCCGCTTCAGTACTAGAACTACACTAGCCCGTATCCCGAAGCTGACCCTTGATATTATAAGATATAGGGGGATTTAATGGCCGCTTCAGTACTAGAACTACACTAGCCCGTAACCCAAAGCTGATCCTTGATATTATAAGATATAGGGGGATTTAAGGACCGCTTCAGTACTAGAACTACACTAGCCCGTAACCCAAAGCTGACCCTTGATATTATAAGATATAGGGGGATTTAAGGACCGCTTCAGTACTAGAACTACTAGCCCGTAACCCAAAGCTGATCCTTGATATTATAAGATATAGGGGGATTTAAGAGTACTATGAATATTATAAGATATAGGGGATTTAAGGGCCGCTTCAGTACTAGAACTACACTAGCCCGTACCCAAAGCTGACCCTTGATATTATAAGATATAGGGGGATTTAAGGACCGCTTCAGTACTAGAACTACACTAGCCCGTAACCCAAAGCTGACCCTTGATATTATAAGATATAGGGGATTTAAGGACCGCTTCAGTACTAGAACTACACTAGCCCGTAACCCAAAGCTGACCCTTGATATTATAAGATATAGGGGATTTAAGGACCGCTTCAGTACTAGAACTACACTAGCCCGTAACCCAAAGCTGACCCTTGATATTATAAGATATAGGGGGATTTAAGGACCGCTTCAGTACTAGAACTACACTAGCCCGTAACCCAAAGCTGACCCTTGATATTATAAGATATAGGGGGATTTAAGGACCGCTTCAGTACTAGAACTACACTAGCCCGTAACCCAAAGCTGACCCTTGATATTATAAGATATAGGGGGATTTAAGGACCGCTTCAGTACTAGAACTACACTAGCCCGTAACCCAAAGCTGACCCTTGATATTATAAGATATAGGGGGATTTAAGGGCCACTTCATTACTTCAGACTGTAATCCAAAGCCGACACTTATGGCTTTAATGTTCAACAAACACTTGAATAAATGTATTCTTTTTTCTTTACATTATCGGCCATACATACGTAAAGGAAACGGATGATATTTTGTAAAAACAGTCAGGTTCAAAATCGACATGGAGATAATGGCATCGACGGAGCGAATCCATATTTTACAGAATCTCAGGAATGTAGCATATTTCATTATCAGAAACCCGTGTTAGTTTGATCTTACATTCATACATGCAAACAAACAAGCGTCACTTTTGAGTTCGTCCTTACTTCACCAGCCGTGACCATCATGTCTTGTTCGTCTCTCTCGGATTGTTTGTATGATAGGGGGCAAGTGGCCGTACAGCTGCTTTCTTGTAGTATGTTATTTCCGCGATTTATTTCATGTCACGCGTACCATTCTTGTGCAGGTCTTGTCTAGTTTATTCTCTCGGTGCTTCGTTTGGGTTCAAGTTGTACAGCCATAAAGTAGTACAGATACAAGCACAAACTATCCGTAATTTAAATAGTCTTATCCAGTTGTATGCTTTCTAGGCATCCTAATTGTTTAAATACAAATCGACCCAGAGGTAGTTCCTTAACAGGTACTCCTACTTCTGGTTAGAGATTACTAGGGAATAACAGCAAATTAGGGTGTGACTCTACACTTCACAGAGCTCCAGAATTTGAGTTTTGGGAACGGTTCCAGTTTATCAGAAACTCGTTTTAGTTTGAGTCTACATTCATACATACACACACACACACACACAAACGTCACTGTTGAGTTCTTCCTTGCTACCCCCCCCCATTCATACATACACAAAAACAAGCAAATCAATGGCAAATTCTTAAATGTCTTATCGTTTAACAAATAATAAAGGACCAAGAAGAGTGGATAATTTATAACGTTGCATAATCTATGCAGTTGCATAAGATTATTGTCTATCTCCTGTAATTCTGAGGGGATGACCTTTTCATATCATGGCTGGGTCCTTCCATGGAAAATTACAAAAGCCCGCCAAATATGAGAAGTCCCGTGGGACCTTTTGAGTCCCCAGTTTTGCAGTTGGACGTCAGGCAGAGCGGTCGGCCATTTTATGCTCTGTCTAAACTGGAACTCACGCGAGCTATGTTAGTTAGCAGATGTCTGGATTGGGGATTGAAAATAAAGTAATATCAAAATAAATCGAAGTTTTGTGTTTATTACCTAAAAACTAACAATGACACAGGGCTTCTGATAAAGAGAATTCCCTAATAGAAAACCAGACCGGAGTCCCCAAGTCAACTCCAGACGCTAGACCAGACCAAGACAAGATGTTATAAGATTCCAAAGACGGCCAGAAGAATAGAGTAAGAAAGAAGTAAGTAAAGAAGTAATGAAGAGGGTATACAATAATAACAACATGGAATGCAACAGAATACATTATTAATAACTATACTAAATGCGTGTCTACTCCCAAGTATATAAGAACATTCACTTTGTGTAAAGATTATCGTTGTAGGAATTGGAAACTATGACATGAATTTAAATCTTAAAGGAACCTGTTTGCGTTTCATTTCGCACTAATTTTCTTAGGAAAGGTAGATCGTCGCATCATTGTGTAGTCGTTAAAGCTAGTCATGCAGATCCATTACTACTGAATAACGAGTTCGATACTCGTTGGATGCCCCTTACTCGCAACCCTGTGTTATATATGTCCTGGGAATGACGTTAAACTCCCTGACGGTGAGGTTCCAGTTTTGGAGGTTTGGGGAATGTGGAGCACCCCTTCATCACCATTGCTCCCTGGTCCACTCTGACCCGGGGTGGTAGTACCTGTTAGGGTCCCA
>CM042144.1:5931878-5934378 GCA_023376005.1 Doryteuthis pealeii | reverse complement strand
AAGACGGCGAACGGAGTGACCGACGCTTGCGGTCAATCGCTGCCAGCGGGCAGTGAGGTCGTCCACCAACTTCCACCACCCCAGCAGTAGTAGTTCCCATTGTCAACCTCGCCACTCACACGCACCACGAGGGATTTAAAAAAATAAAAAAGTCAATCTCCTACTAGATACAGCATGCCTTGTGATTTCATTAAGCGACCACTACATATATCGTCTAAGGGTTAGATACCCGCAGTATACCAGCAACGTATACGATACGTACGCCGATTTAGCAGCGTGAGTTTGAAGAAGCCGCTATATAACATATATAGAATTTGATGCCAGTATATAACATATACGATTTAGTGCCGGTGAAGAAGGCGCTACACAACAATTAGACCTTTGGTTATTTGCTGGTTGTTTCGTTTAAACCACATTATATGTGGTTATGCTTTTCGTTGGTTATTGAGATGAAAAGATATTAAGGAAAAGTAAAGAAGAGACTGACAAAAGATACTTTCAGGATTATACTTTTATTCGTAGGTTCACAACTATTTCTTAGAGATGAAATAATCTCCGGTGCCAATATTACATAATCTATGCGGTTGCATAAGATTATTGTCAATCCCCTGTAATTCTGAGGGGATGCCCCTTTTCATACCATGGCCGGGTTCTTCCATGGAAAATTACAGAAGCCCGCCAAAATACGTGAAGTCACGCGGGACCTGTTCGGTTGCCAGTTTACAGTTAGACGTCAGGCAGAGAAGGCGACCATTTTAGGTCCTGCCTAAACTGGAACCCACGCACGCTATGTTAGTCAGATATTTAGTTACATGAAATGTATAGTTAAGGAAATAAAAAGTCGTATAAGTAAAATGTTCTTGTGGTTGATGAATGTCTTGGTAACAAGACTAAGAAATGAATTCAGGACGAGCAGCCGGCAAGAACATAGCAACAGAAGACCTTAGAAGATTCTAGACCAAGTCAAGATGATAGAAGAAATACCAAAGACGATCAGAATAGCAAAGCCGGCCAGAAGAAAAGACGACCAGATATAGAAGAAAGAAAGAGATATATAACATTATAATTACTAGCAAATATATGCACCCTCCGGGGGCAAGTATTTAAGTTTTAATGTAATAAAATATTGTATTAAATTAGAAAGGCTAATGAAACTAAATAAGAATACAGATAAAAGGATTTGAAACAGAGGGAATGTAATAAAAAAATGGAACAACTGAAACTTACTCTTCCATCACTCTCGTCTTTCATTGTTATTTTTTCTAATTTAAGTATTTAGTTATAAGAGGAAGTAAAGAATAAAATGACAGTTATTTTATCTTGTTCATGGATTTCATTTAAGATTCATTGAAGAGATTTTTGCTTATATTCATTAAAATAAAACCAAACAATTAGAAATCAATAATACTAAGCACATATTTATTAAATTCGATTTTTTAATATTAATATGCAAATTAGCCTTCCCGTTCACACTGTAAACCGCTATTTTGTTGTATATATAAATATAATTGCATGTTATCAGTACGTAGACATAGTTAACAGTATTAATAATGTAAGACAATTTTATTAATAATTGAGATTTAGATAAAAAATAAAATCATGGAGAATGTGATGTAAATAACTAAGGGAATTGTGACTTGAGTAGGAATATAGTTTCGGTTACAGACAGAAAAACACACAATTTCCATTATAATAAGATTTAGTGCCAGTGAAGAAGGCGCTGTGCAACACCAGTTAATGGCGAGTTTACCCAGCAAAGTTTCCGTCTAAAAAAAAAGAGATATCTTTTTAGCGCCAGGAAGTCTCTGTTGTTTCTGCGCATGTCCAGATGGTTCTTTCTCTTTGAGGCCTCCTGGGAGATTATTTTTCTGTTTCTTGTATTTTATTTCATTTTATTTTATTTAGTTTTATTTATTTTAATTTTCAATTTCCACATACTTTAACCTTGATTAAACAACCAATCTGGGAAAAAGATAATTTGGGTTAAAAACAGCTATACTTCACTTAACAATTAACCTTGTACCACATCGAACCTGTAGCGGAGGGGTTGGGTAAATTCATACAATATTCTTTGCATTTTTAGCAATTGCACCGTTTGTCCATGGAAACAGCAAAAACTGTGCACATGCTTTAAATGCGTTGCAAATTATTGGCTTTCACACTGGAGATTTTTTCTACTTCAAAATTACAAGTTTATCTTTCAATATAGTTACGACTTAGTACTGGAAAAATGTTCCAATGCAATACTCCACTTTGGCCCAATCTTGGGCTAGACTGGCGGTCGGAGAGGCCCCCTCCGATCAATCGGCTGGTCACGTCAAGCCCTAGCACCTATATGATTTTCCCAACCCTATTGCCCTTATGGCAAGCCCCAACCCCTTTTTATCATATGGGTGCTAGAAGGCGGTGGCTGCGGGTCTACATGTCCTGGGAATGACGTTAAACTCTATCTGATGGTGAGGTTCCAGTTTTGGAGTTTGGTGAATGTGGAGCACCCCAT
>CM042144.1:5869378-5926878 GCA_023376005.1 Doryteuthis pealeii | reverse complement strand
AATCTGTAATAATTTTCATCCGTTCGTTCTATTTTTCTTTTTTTTTGCTTTCTTTCTTTTCTTTCTTTCTTTTATTCACTCGTTTTTTGTTTTTTTATTGCCGTTTTTTTTTTTTTTTTTTTTTTTTTTTTTTTAGTGTGTGATCAATATATGAATGAGGAACCTTGTTTAGATATTTTTGTAATTACACTGTGGAAAGGCGAGCATACTCTAACTATAAACAGCTTGAGAGATCGGCTGAACAAATATATCGGAGATATAATGTGTTTAAAAAATATGTTATCATTTGAGATGTACAGGGTGTTTCAGAAAAATCGATAAAATTTATCATCTAATAACTTAAGGTATTCTATTCGAATGATCTTAAATTTTAACAGCGTATGTAGAAATTCTATGTTTGATGTTTGAATCCCGTTTCTTTTCTAATGAACAGCATTTCTTTACATGAAAAGAAAAGCACATAGAAAATTAAAGATGAGATAGCAGTAAAAATACTCTGGATCAATAGACAAGGATTAACACAGATACTACATATTTCTACTTCAAGGAAGGTTCAAACTTTATCTCGCAAATATAATTCACTGTGAGACTGCATTCAACTACTGGCCTAAAATAGCAGCTCGAATCGTAACAATGTATTATGGCTTAATCTAAAAGGCAGATAGCGCAATAAGATTATAGACAATGTATGTGCATATTATATATATATATATATATATATATATATATATATATATATATATATATATATTAATTAGAATCCACGAAGTAAATAATATAAAACCTTAAATACTACGGGAATGTTAGCACTAAAAAGGAATAAAAGTACTCATATAATATATATATATATATATATATATATATATATATATATATATATGTGAAAATAAAATGGAAATTAATCCGACAGTATGAATAAGATATAATGAAAAACAAACGATGTTTACAACTGAAATAGGCTCATCAGAAGAGAAAGTGTGCAAACGTTTCGGGCCAATATATATATATATATATATATATATATATATATATATATATATATATATATATATATATATATATATATATATATATTTACCACGCGCAAGAGCAGCCGAGCCGAGTTAACATCACGGAATTAGCCGATTTAACATTACGGAAAAAATTTTCAAATATACGGCGTTCATCAACTTCTTAAACAACAGAAGATTACGATATCGCCGTGGGATAAGTACTATAAAAAAATCACCTAGTAATTTCAATACTTTCAACTTTCAATAACTCTGAAGATGGAATTTTACTTCCGAAAATATTTAGTTTGGAAAAAAAAACAAAAGTTGAATAAATTCAACACATATTGCATTGTAAATTGCCTTCAAAATCTTTATATTACACACACACACACACACACACACACACACACACATATATATATATATATATATATATATATATATATATATATATATATATGTATAACTAAGCTTAGTCCAGATTAATGGTGAATTCTCGTTATATTACCCCAACGTGTCCCATTGAGGTGTAAGGGTTAGCAAGCTCGTCCATTAATACAGTCCTCGCTGGATGCCATATTTGTCACTAGTGTCAAATCCTACTTGTGGACAACGGGTTGGGTAAATATTTTTTTTTACTTATATATATATATATATATATATATATATATATACTCACACACATATATCTTTCAATTTACTTTCTTGATAGAATGCAGAAAATAATCTGTAATAATGAATAAGTGTGTCCGTGTGTCTATGAGTAATATTTTTTTCAACTTTACCCCTAGAGTCCGTAGCCCAACCTACCATACTCTTTTTGGAATGAGGTGACACCGTGTGCAGAATACGGACCCGAATGCCTGAAAGTTTGGATTTCCAAGTTTTAATTACTCTGATTGTTTTTGGAAAGTTTTTATGTCATTTATTACGACGATTTATTTGCACGATAACAATTTTTATAACTTGGATATACATTTGGGAATAATCAGAATTAGTTGTGAAATCAAACGACAGTCTACCCATAACATAGAAATATCTAATACAAGAATTTTCGATAACACTTGACTGGGGAGAGTTTTCTTGGTTTGGTGCAGTGCTACATCTACCGCCACTTCCCAAATACTTTACAGAACAGATCAGATTAAATTTTGCTATCCATGCTCTGAGTTGGCGAGAACCGATATCGAAACCGGAACGTTGCAATTACCAAACTGAATGCACTACTAACAGAACTAAACCGGCCTTTTCTTTGTAGTAAAAAAATAATTTCCAATAGGATTTTTTTCATTGGTAATTTATATTCATTTTACGGCAGGTAAAACCTTGGGTTATTTTATGCCGAAGATGTGTTTGTTTTCTACATTCTTTGTTGGGTATTCGCATTTTTTAAACTATTTCTACATTCTCATTGTTTTTTAAACACAATTTTTATTGGATATAATTAACCCATAGATGGGACCCTAAAAGGTACTACCACTCTGGGTCAGAATAGATCTGGTAGTAATGGCAATGAAGGAGTACTCTACTCTTTCCAGAGTACTAGAATTATTACCTCACCACTAGATGCAGTTTAGCTTCATTTCCAGGTATCCAATCCTCTCGGCAACCGGCTTTAAGCACATATATAATTAAAAAAAAAGGATTTAGGGTTTGCCATAATAGCAATAGGGTGGGGACAATCATATAGGTGCTAGTGATTGACCTAACCAGCCGATTGATCAGAGAGTCCACTCCAACAGCCGTCTAAGGACCAAAATCGAGTGTTGCATATCATAGACTGCCCGTCCTGAAGTATCTGGGACGCCACCTACGGCAAACAATATTGGGGGCGGGGTCTTACCCCTCTGTAGTGTATTCTACAGTCCCAGTCGACAGGGTAGCTGTATTTTTGTCAAACTGACTAAAACCTTGATCCATGCGACGTACTGCCTATTTATATAATTAAATAACTAGATAATAAGGATTTACATTTTTGCATTTCATCTTGGACGATTTCGACGGTCTCCTTTTTAACCAGAGGGTGCTGCAAGATAATAACGATCGTACAATTAAGGAACACGAATATCAATATATAGATTCGTTTCAAAGTGAGAATAAGCCAGTTTAAAGCGAATGCTTCTGAAAAGAAATGAATTAATGTAAACTAATATTTTTTTATTGAACTCACATTGGATGGTGTTAATTAATTTTCGAATCGATAAATATGAATAGACTGAAATTTTTTACATGACGAACGTATTGCATATTTAATAAAGCTCGAAGTTACTGAATGATAGGACAGTGACATGATCTTCCTTCTATTTTGACACCCCTTCTACATCACCAATCAAAATTCAAGTCTATATTCGAACACTGTCTTCAAGAAAGGCCTGAGGGAAATATATACGTCAGCTAGCAAAGTCAGACGGAAATAAACACGGAGAGAAAGCAGTGCAGTTCTCTATCTCTCTCATTATATATACTAGCAAGAATATGCACCCTCCGGGCGCAAGTATTTATGTTTTACTGTAATGAAATATATCAAATTAGGAAGACTAATGAAACTAAATAAGAATGAAGATAAAATGATTTGAAATAGTGGGGGGTATAATCAAAAAATAGCACAACATTGAAACTACCTTATCCATCATTTTCTATCACTCCTGTCTTTCATTGCTAAATTTTCCTAATTTAACTATTTAGTTAATTTAGAAACTAAAGAATAAAATCAAAGTTATTCTTTCTTGTTAACAGATTTCTTTTAAGATTTATTGAAGCGATTTTTGGTCATATTCATTAAGATAAAACAAGATAATTAGAAATCAATAATACTAAGTACTTATTTATTAAAATCGAACTTTTAATATCAATATGCAAATTAGCCTTCCCGTTCACCCTGTAAACCGCTATTTTGTTGTATATATAAATACAATTACATGTTAATTGTATGTAGATATGGTCAACCATATTAATAATGGAAAACAATTTTATTAATAATTGAGGTTTACATAAAAATAAGATCATGGAGAATGTGACATATATACCTAATGGAATATTGACTTGAGTAGTAATATAGTTTCTGTTACAGATAGAAGAACACACAATCTCCATTATATATTTTAATTTGGCTAGGTAACCAGTCTAGGAGAAGGAAAACTCTAGATTCATATCTGTTAAACTCCGCTTGAAAAATTGACCTTGTGCCATATCCTACTCGTGCGGGAAGGGGTGAATATATATATATATATATATATATATAAACATTTGAAGAAAGAAAAATCGTTTTAAAATGTTGGAGGAATCAAAGTGCTACAATTCCGACAAGGCGGAGGAGTATGAAAACTAAAATAATTATATACCTACGTTCTTTGGATCATTGCAATACTTGTATTCTAAACGGAAGGGAAAACACAATACGCAGATGTACTTTTTTTGGAGGGATGACTTGAATACCAAATAAGGATTATTTCATTACTTTTGCTTATAAATAATTATTAACTAATAATGAAATGAGCTAAAGAAGGGCAGACTAGAATGGTTTTAATATATATATATATATATATATATATATATATATATATATATATATGGGGAGAATATGTGCTTTTTAATTTTAGTCAGACCTAATTTTTGAAAGTTAATTCATTTATGTTTAATTAGGCGGGATTTTAACTACTTAAATGTGAGGCTAAACAAATCGAGAAAAATCAATCTCTGAATAATATTTCGACCTATTAGGTCTCATCAGCAGAGCTATAGATACGAGGACCGCCTAGCGTGTGACATATATATATATATATATAATATATATATATATATTATATATATATATATGTGTGTGTGTGTGTGTGTGTGTGTGTGTGTGTAAAAAAGTGGAAAAGTTTTGAAAAACACATAGGTTCAAATAAAATGGGTGATATTTATTCAGCCAACGATGCAGTGTTTCAATCTGTTTAGTAGATCTTCTTCAGGGCTTTTGTTGATATAAGGAAAAGTCATATTTATCACAAATATTTATCACAATATATATATATATATATATATATATATATATATATATATATATATATATATAAGTTGTATTATTGTAAGCAACTTTCAAGAGGATATTTCTTAGAGCACATGTTTGTGTGTGTATGCGTGAGACAGATAGGGAGACGGGGGAGGTGTGATGAGAGGAAAAGAAAATAGGAGCCCCTTTAGTCCACGGAAGCAGCTACGGCAGATTAGAATTTTGAAACAACACATCGTGCGATCCATTTTGACGTAGAGTTTCGAGTGGCGAATCGGACCCGGTTCCATACTTTCAATCATTTACCACCTTTCTACTTTCTTCCTGTTAGCTGTTCATCATCAGTACACGCCTGCTTAGCTTTGCTCTCAACCCACTCGTGCACAAAGATGGGCGTCGGTCATTTTACCTTTGAAGGCATGTGAAAAATTTGCCTTCGCAATATGCACTCAAATTATTCGGAATGTGCCCAGCCTAGCATAAGTGGAGGTATAATACCCAAGAAAATGAACAAGAAATACCACGATTGATAAAAATAAGAGGCGGGATGAAATATCCTTCTGAAGGTTACTTACACTAATACAACTATATATATAAGATTTTTGGATGTTTGTTTATTTCGAAACGTTGCTGAATAAAGTATGTATTAAATTTTTACTTGAAGGCACTTACGACGCATGTATCGCATAAAATTCGATACTTTTTCTTATAGAAAATGAACTTGACAAGTGTAATCCCAGTAAAGGATGGCTCGATGTGTAGAATACCGTACAGACTGCTTCGACTTTATTAAGTCTCATCAGCGGTATATACTAACGATTTCCTCCGACAGAAATCGAAACCGGGACTTCAGCAGACACAGTGAAACACTAGTGAAACACTTTTATCGCCTCGGCCACAGTACACAGCTGACCATCCTAGCGGAATTAAGCTTGTCAAGCGATACTACACGCCTCTACCATAATAGGTAAGGGGGCGTTATTGAGAGAATAATAACAACAAACAGACCGAATGCCCTTCGGCGAAGTGAATAAGATTTTTGGATGTTTGGTTATTTCGAAACGTTGCTGAATAAAGTATGTATTAAATTTTTACTTGAAGGCACTTACAACGCATGTATCGCATAAAATTCGATACTTTTTCTTATAGATATATATACTAGCAAATAGATGGACCCTCCGGGTGCAAGTATTTAAGTTTTAATATAAAAAACACATTTTAAATCAGAAAGGCTAATGAAACTAAATAAGAATGCAGATAAAAAGATTTGGAACAGAGGGGGTATGATTGAAAAATAGAACAACTTTGAAACTAACTCTTCCATCATTTTCCCTTACTCCCGTCTTTTATTGGTAAATTTTCCTAATTGAACTATTTAGTTAAAATAGGAAGTAAAGAATAAAATGACAGTTATTTCTTCTTGTTAATGGATTTCTTTTAAGATTTATCCCCGAGATGTTTGCTTATATTTAATGAGATAAAACCAGACAATTAGAAATCAATAATACTAACATATATTTATTAAAATCAAATTTCTAAGATCAATATGCAAATTAGCCTTCCATTCACACTGTAAACTGCTATTTTGTTGTATATATAAATACAATTGCATGTTATTTGTATGTTGATATGGTCAACAGTCTTAATGATGTAAAACAATTTTATTAATAATTGAGGTTTAAATAAAAATAAAATCATGGATAATGTGAGATAAATAACAAAGGGATTGGAGACTCTTATAGTAATATAGTTTCGGTTACAGACAGACAAACACACAATCTCCATTATAATAAGATAAGATATATATATTAGAGTTTATTTTGGTATATGTATCCGTTTGTGAGAGGTACATTTATCAGGTTCGGGCATTTGTATGAAGCATTAAAGAATAAATTTTAATTGACTTTCGCTTCTTTAGTAAATTTTCAGGGTTTGTATAGCTCCTTTCTCCAGTGGTGTTGCTGGCTTCTGTATATATATATATATATATATATATATATATATATATACTAGACAAAATGGGACCCGTTGGATCCCCATTCAGCTCAGGGTAAATAATTGGAATTAGGGAAAACTGTATTAGCAAAGCGAATTAAATAAAATAAATAAATAAATAAATACGACTGGAGAATTAGAAAAACAAAAACATTGAAATCCTGTGGTAAGATTTCTAAGAAAGTGAACGTTTGACCTAATTTAAATTTATTAAGAGTCAAGATATTGGCTCGGCGGGCTGTTTATGAAACGTAACATACAAATACGTTTCATAACTTCCCAATCTCTCTCTCTCTCTCTCTCTCTCTCTCTCTCTCTCTCTCTCTCTCTCTCTTCACTCTCGCTGAGAAACTAACATATATAATGAGGAGCTACTCAAAATATACATAGAGAGGATAAAAGTGACAGACAGAATTTAAAATGAGAGACGGGTCAGTTTTTGACTTAATTGCAAATTACAACTAGTTAGAACCAATTAAATGATAGGTTCTCAAACATATCTATATCCCAAAACTAAGGAATATTTTAGTATAACTTTCGTGTAATTAAACTAAACTGTAAAAAGGTCATTAGGAGACAAAAACTGATTCGCTCAGCTTTACTATAATAATAATAATAATAATAATAATAATAATAATATATGTGTGTGGGTGTATGTGATTATGGGTGTATGCGTACATCGGTGTGGGAGGCTGTGTGTGTGTGACGCTGGGTGTGAGAGATCCAGAATCGGAACTATACCATCAGATAGACTTTACCGCCCTGCCAAGGATACTAAGACACTTAGCCACCGCTTTCTAGCACATATATGATAAAAAAGGGTTGGTACAATTATATAGACTAGCACATATTTAGAATAAAGACCGAAATATATTATACATTTTATAACCAAAATATATTATGAATATTATAACCGAAATATATTATAAATACTAGCAAAATAAATAACGCCGTCTGGGCAACGTAAAATAAATATTTCCTGAGGGGATGGGAGTTGAAAATTTAATATCAGAGAGTTTGTATCATAAGTAAAGTAAAATCATCAAATTTATTAATGGAGTAAAAAATAAAATACATTTATTAAAGGAGTAAAAAATTTAAAAAATGAAATGGAAATTTAGTTCTGATAACTTTAAATACATATTAGAATAAAACAAATATATATAGATAGATAATACCAGGTATGTATTTATCAAAACTTGTTTAAAAAAACAATGAGGACTGTCTAACATAGCATGCTCAAATTTTGAGTGTATTCTATTTATGACGATTTTAGGCAGTGTCACGTAAGAATTGACGTAATTTTTGTTACAGACAAAAACCGGAAGCGAATCTCCATTATTAATAGATGTGACCTGTCGATTTATCGGAGGGGGTCTCTCCGACCGCCCGTCTAGCATAAGTAAGGGCCAAAGTGGAGTGTTGCATGTCTTGGACTGCTCAGCCACCACATTTCCACCCTTATGCAGCACGGATCGCCACCAACGGCCAATAGGTGGCTCCACTTGGAGGGGGGGATGACCACCTCTGAAGAGGTGCAGTCGGTGTATTCTAAAGCAGCAACCGGTTGGGCTGAGACTGAGAAAAGCGAGATACATTAATATGGATATAAACTGAAGGTGACATTTTTTTAATTGCGCCGTGCTGGAAAGTAGGTGAAGGTCGTGTTAAGTTTTTTAATGGCCATTCTTTGGCCTTAAAGCAGAAGAGATTGTCCAGTGCAATTGGGTCCCTGGTAAATAGTCCCTCGGTAATGAATCTCTTGGTTCCTCTGGTAAAAATTTCTCAGATGTTGGTAAAGAATCCTTCGATAATGAATCCTTTGGTTACTCTGGTAATCGTATAAGTCCTTCCTGAGTATTGGTAAAGGTCCGGTAATCCTATGTCCGTCTTCAGTGAGCGCATTTGTAATTTTGACCAGTGGGGGGGTTTAAGTAGTGTGTCTTCAACGCAGTATGTTTAGTGATTGGCTACATGAGTCAATCACGTGACCTTGACTAGTCTATAAATCCATGTGGGTAATTAGAGCACATCTCATATAAAAAAATATTCCAACAGGGTGTGTAACCATTCACCTAAACGCTCTAACATTTACCAAGCTTCAGAATATTTCGAATTACCAAAGACTGACGTGATAAATCCGTGTTCATGTGTGTGCGCGCGTGTGTGTGTGTGTGAATGAGTGTGCATTGTGTATGTGAATGTGTGTCTGTATGCGAATGTGAGCATATACATGCATGTATAAGAATACCTGTGTATATATATGTGCGTGAATGTATGCGACTGTGTGTAAAAGTGCGTGAATGTTTGTGTGTGTATAGGCATGTCTTTGTATGAGTGTCTGTCTATGTATGTGCATGTGTGTGCACGCGCGTATATGTGTGTGCATATTTGTGACTGTGTGTACAAGTGGGTGTATTGGCATGTCTTTGTATGAGTGTGTGTGGGTGTATGTATGTGTCTATATGTGCATGTGTGTATATGTGTGTGTGTGTATATAGATGTGTAAATATATATATATATATATATATATATATATATATATATATACATGCGCACACGTGTATGTACATACATACACTCACACTCATACAAGAACATGCAAATGCACACACAAACATACACGCACTTACACTCACTCATCACACACACACACACACACACACACACACACACATATATATATCTTCATACAATGACTGCTATTTACACTAGCATTGCAACCAACAAAGCCTTCATCAGATGATGACTCTGGGTTCAGGCATGGTTTCGGGGCCGAAGCATCATTACCTCTAACCCAGAGCGCCCCAGCAGTATCTCACGATACCACCAGACTTTGTCGGTTTGATGTCACAATATAGGACTGCCATATCCACGCTGATGCGGTTAGAGCTTTCCCTGAATCTTTTTTAAGTATTTCCTCTTGTCTGGTAGAGAAAGTCCAAGTTTAGCCAAAAATGCCGAGGTTGAGTTGGCAATCAACCCCCGACATCCGACCTCAATATATATATATATATATATATATATATATATATATATATATATATATATATATATATATTAGCATTCCCCGCTCGGTTATGAGTTGAGAATAATGAATTAGCAAGTAAAAATAACTAAAAATAAACACAATGTTGTAAATAGAATTCATAAATAGAAAACTATGTTTTTGGCGTAACCGTACAAGAAACATGAGTACTTAAATGAGTTTTTAATTCATAAAAAAAAAACAAATTTCTGCCATAAATGACATTCTAGCTACCATGAATAACTCAGTGAACGGCTCTTAAGAAAATATATGAGTCCCAGGTGTTGCAAGAATCTACTCATTTTGACTCGTTCATATTTCATGACATATTCGCCAAGATCTGAACACAAGATTTCAAAACATAGAATAATCAATAAAAAATAATAATAATAAAAACGCAAGCATTCTCAGCATGGTTTAAATTATTTTAACTTTAATATATAAAAAAAAAAAGATAAATGGGATCTGAGCATTATTTTAAACTTTGTTTTTAATCATATCTCATTATAATGTAGATTCGGTGTCCGACTGTCTTTTATCGAAACAATGTCACTACCCACACCCCATTACTCATATTCTTTTAAAAGTTATTTATTTATTTATTTTCTCAGAATAAAATGGAGAATGATATGGGTAATAGTAATGGTTAATGGAGACGGGCATCGTTGTTCAACATTTGGTTTGTTTGATTGGTTGATTGGTTTTATGTCATCTCAACTAATATAAGGTTATTTAAGGCCGAAGTCAGTCTTTCTTATTAAAATGGAGATTAAGTGTCTGTCTGTAACTGAAACTACGTCACTGCTTTCATCACAATACCCTCAGGAATTGCTTAGGTTTATCACTGAGTATTTAATTCATAGTCAAAATCACTAATTAATGCATAGAATAGATCTTATTTATAAACGATATCTCTATGAAAATCTGACTTAGGTTTGCCTCAAAACAGCTATGTTGTTATTGCTGTTTAAATCCTGCAATGTGTGTTACATATCACTAAGAAATACAGATTTACATGATATATGGTTTGGTTAATTTACATACTGGTTTTAACAAAACTGGGTTTAAATAATTACTTGATATTGAGTATTATTGTTTTATTCTCCAATGTATTAAAATCAATATTATGAAAGATTTTATATAGAAACCAATTAAAATATAATTAAAATAAGTGTAATCATTTTATATGCGTTTTTATTTAATTTCATTAGTTTTTCTAATATTTATGCAAGTCTTTTTAATTCTTATTGCAAAATAGTTTATTTAGAAAATAATGGAATATCTTTTTATTATAATCAACATGCATACCGATTGCACGGATCGTCATGAAACTTCTTCGCCACCCGTCCCTATCGGACATGCTCCTGAAGGATCCCCAGCACATCCAGTATCTGTACAGAGCTGATCGATGTAGGTTTCTTAGAGAGAGAGACAGACAGAAACAAACACAGACACAGTGTGGTACGGAAATTGAAATCACATTCTACTATATGAGCTTCGGTTTGTGCGTTAAAATGTCCTTGTGTCAATCCGGTCCGGTGGGTGGCTAGGGAAATGCATATTGCTATTTATAAAAAGTAAGTCGTCGGGCGGCCTAATGTCGGTATCGGCCAGACAGCGAGGGAGTCTATCTCCTTTTCACTAGCGCTAGACCTAGGATATTATTCTAGCATCTGAGGTGGAGCGCCACACCTACCATCAGCTCCTCACTTTACCGCACAGGTCCCTGTGCTACTCATTCGCTGAGTTGGCGAGGGCCGGTATCGAACAAAGAACCTTGTGATTCCTAGCCGAACGCTCTACCGACTGAGCTAAACCGGCCCTTATAGTTTGATGTAATTAATACCAAACTCACTTGACATCTTGGAAGCATGATTTTCCAAATGATAGGTCAATTATGTTGCCGGAACCAAAACCTGATAAAAGGAGGGAGTAGATTTGATAAAGGTCGTCTCGTGGGATTCGAGAAATCGCAACATGTAATATAGTGGACATCTTGGAAAAAATCGAGGCGACGTGACAGACTAAATAAGGAGGTATTGACCCGGTGAGGTTGTTCACATCCAGGAGGAAAAAAGTCAAACACTTTGAAGAATAAGTTCCAATTACCGTCGAACTGGGAAGACAAGGCAACAAACGATTGTAACTCAATACAAACTCGAATGCTACAAAGTCCACTGCAAAATGACAAAGTATATATAAGACTCCACAATGTCATTCAAATCAAGCAGTCAAGCAAGCAATCAGAACTCAAGGAATGGAATGACCCAAATCACCCAGATTCATGAATGGATCATTCTTGATTCCTATTTATACCAGCTGTCTTGGACACTGCTGGAGTTCTACTTAGCTGTTGTTATTAAAACCAACAGTAGACTAACTGACTTCAATACACATGAACGCAACAGCCCTGTCGGTGAGGCTGAAGAATACCACTGACTACACCTCTGCAGATGGGGTAAGACCCCTGTCCAGTGGGGCCACATGTCGACTGTGAGTTGGGACCTGTGATGCTATAAAATGGAACCCTGATCCTTGATATAAAACACTCTACTTTGGCCCTTGATTCCAACTACAATAAGCTCCAAATAGAATCAACCAACATGTGCATTTAGCCATTCGTTCATATATTCAAAAATATTGGAAAGCGCGTGATGTAATGGTTAAAGTCATAGGAAATGGACTCACCGCCCCGAATTCAAATCCTGTCCAGTGGGGCCACATGTCGACTGCATTTCACTTAGCGCTAATAACTTTGGGAAAGGTATGAATCCTACTCTCCCTCTAGCTATGGATAAATAGTAGGGCAGACTGGATTCTTTAACCTTGGTTAGGCAACCGGTCTAGGAGAAGGAAAACTCTGAATTCAAACCTGTTGAACGCCGCTTAAGAAATTGACCTTGTGTCACATCCTGCTTGTGCGGAGGGATTGGCAAATACATATATTCAAAAATATCTTGAAGCACGAATCAAAACGCTGTCTCTGCTTTTAGTCAATATCTATTGGCTAATCTGGATTGTTCTAAATCATTTATAAACAGTCAGTCCACCATCCTAACTTGTGCCCGTTCAGAATTTCAGTTCTGCGTCCAACCAGAGCTCTACAAACTAAAAGAATTCGTATGCATCTACCACTAGGTGGCTACCTTATCCTGCATAACCCCCCCCCCCACTTCATTATGACTTTCTTGTATTCTTCTTCCTGTGGTAGTCCACTAATGAGACTCAGGTGAAACCAAAGAATTATGATTGCAATTCTCAAATTTTGTACCCACAAAAAATGTCTATTTGATGCTGTACTGAATGTAGAACAGTTTTCATGCTAAAGAAATGAATTAACATTTTGCTGGTGTTAAAAGATGATTGGTTATAACTGTTTAGTCTAAGAGAGTGCACAACCTTTTATTTTGTCTTAATCAATATTGAACTTGGTGACTCGCAACCGGATTTACATGGTGAAGTTATGCAGCTGTCTTGTTGGCTGAAGGTGAAAGGGAAATTACAAAGATATCAAGTGCTGAAAGATTAGAGAGAGAGAGAGAGAGAGAGAGAGAGAGAGAGAGAGAGAGAGAGAGAGAGAGAGAGAGAGAGAGAGAAAGAGAGAGAGAGAGAGAGAAAGAGAGAGAGAGAGAGAGAGAGAGAAAGAGAGAGAAAAGAGAGAGAGAGAGAGAGAGAGAGAGAGAGAGAGAGAGAGAGAGAGAGAGAGAGAGAGAGAGAGGGGGGGGGTAATAAACAGAACAAAGAACACAAGCTGGCGGCAAGTTGCCCAGAAGGGGAAATATAGATGTAAGACAAAAGAGGTCCGAAGGAAATAGAGTAGAAAGAGAAAAAAAAATCACAAGATGTGTGAACTTTTATAGAGAAAAGAGAAAATATTCGATACAGATAGACAGATATACACAACACACACACGCGCGCGCATACGCACATATATATATATATATATAAATAGACATATGTAGTATATTAAGAAAATTGAAAAAACACAGTTGAGTGGTAAGTTTATTGGCCGACGCTGCAGTGTCACACACACACATACACACACACACACACACACACACACATAACCTTTGCGGTTTGTTTCGATGTCGTTTATCGCACAAGATTTATACACACACGCGCAACCACACATACAAAACACCTAAAAATGCACAATGCCTTTTTTCGATACACACACTCACATACTCTCATACTCACACCGTAAAAGATAATATTTGACGTCATATTTCAAACCGTCCACTTTTTTCAGCGTCCTTTCTTCAGACTTCAATTTTTGAACAGACTGATAAACAAGGACTATCACTTGGTTTTCTCGTTATTCTGTGATAACATTTTCTTATCACATTCCATATACCAACAAATGCCCTGAAGATGATTTAATTAATAGATCGAAACACTGCAGCGTCGGCCAATAAACTCACCACTCAACTTATTTAAACCTGTGTTTTTTCAATTTTCTTAATATACTACATACCGTCGGATTCACTTCCTTTCTTCACAAATAGATAGATAAACAGATAGATTTATATAAACATACACACACATACATATATATATTTATATATATGTATATATGAGAGAGAGAGAGAGAGAGAGAGAGAGAGAGAGAGAGAGAGAGAGAGAGAGAGAGACGGATGTATACGTAGACAGGCAGGCAGAGATATAGACAGACAGATAGATATAAACCGAATACGATTGAAGTACTGAACGGTTCTGGGTTCGGACAAGAAATAAAAGTCCTATGACCTATGCTTAAGCCATCCTTAATGTACAAATCTACATTATATCACCTAAGTTAAGCAGCAATGATCCTGAACATATTGAAACATTATATGAAAGTATTTAGATGGATGACTGGTAATTTATGAGGAAGTGCGTCCCGGTCTCCTGCCTCAAGAGTTGCTGCCCGGTGACTATCAAAATAACAACCCAGCTCAGTCTATTCAAAACTATCTATCTATCTATCTATCTATCTACTCAATTTGTTCATATTTGTCTATATTACTTTAAATACTAAGATTTTTTTTTATTCATGTTTGTTTAATGTCTTGTTTTTAGTTTAAATAAATAAGAATTACGAAAAAAAAAAGAAGCGATCCCCCCAATACATTTAAATATATCTATCTATCTATCTCCATTTGTTCGTATCTATCTATATTATTTTGTTTGTTTATCTATCTATCTATCTATCTATCTCAGTCTATTCAAAACTATATATCCATCTTCATATCTAAACAAGAATTAGGACCAATTACGATAAATAAACAAGAATTACAACGAGCTGGGGTTGTTATTTGGATAGTCACCAGGTAGAGTTTTTTGAGGCAGGAGACCGGGACGCACTTCCTCATAAATTACCGGGTGACTATTTAGGAACTTCAGGTACCGTAAGCAAATTCAGGTTTGTATGAGAGACTAAGCGAACATAGTAAACACCAAGAATGGGTTCACTAATAACCACTTCTTTATTGCCATTACTTCAAGGCTCACCTGACTTGGATAAGTTGTACCTTTTAGGCTCAAATACATTTATTTGAAAATGATTCCTTGAAACTATATAATTGTGTATAAATTATATGTATTAGGAATATTTGTCCACGCTGCAATTGTTTACTAGTGATTATTTTTCATTTTTTACAAGTCATATAACTAAATATCTGAAAGCATTTAACTGTATAAAGAAAACAGGCTCAAGTCTTTAAATGTAGGCTCAATTGCCAGACCTATCCCCTTGTGGTTACTTCCTGTGGGGATACCCAAAAGCTCAAGAGTTTAAATGTAGGCTCAATCGCCTGATCTATCCTTTTGTGATTACTGCCACTGGGGAGAGCCGAAGGCTCAAGTCTTTAAATTTTAGCTCAATCACCAGATCTTTCCCCTTGTGATTACTTCCTGTGGGGATACCCGAAGGCTCAAATCTTTAAATGTAGGCTCAATCGTCTAATTTATCCTTTTGTGATTACTGCCACTGGGGATACCCGAAGGCTCAAGTCTCTAAATTTTAGATCAATTACCAGATCTATTCTTTTCTGATTATTGCCACTGGGGATACCCGAAGGCTCAAGTCTTTAAATGTAGGCTCAATCGTCTGATCTATCTTTTTTGTGATTACTGCCACTGGGATAACGGAAGGCTCAAGTCTTTAAATTTTAGCTCAATCACCAGATCTATCCCCTTGTGATTACTTCCTGTGGGGATACCCGAAGGCTCAAGTCTTTAAATGTAGGCTCAATCGTCCTGATTTATCCTTTTGTGATTACTGCACTGGGGGATACCCGAAGGCTCAAGTCTCTAAATTTTAGATCAATCACCAGATCTATTCTTTTCTGATTATTGCCACTGGGGATACCCGAAGGCTCAAGTCTTTAAATGTAGGCTCAATCGTCTGATCTATCTTTTTGTGATTACTGCCACTGGGGATAACCGAAGGCTCAAGTCTTTAAATTTTAGCTCAATCACCAGATCTATACCCTTGTGATTACTTCCTCTGGGGATACCCGAAGGCTCAAGTCTTTAAATGTAGGTTCAATCGTCTGATTTATCCTTTTGTGATTACTGCCACTGGGGATACCCGAAGGCTCAAGTCTCTAAATTTTAGATCAATCACCAGATCTATTCTTTTCTGATTATTGCCACTGGGGATACCCGAAAGCTCAAGTCTTTAAATGTAGGCTCAATCGTCTGATCTATCTTTTGTGATTACTGCCACTGGGGATAACCGAAGGCTCAAGTCTTTAAATTTTAGCTCAATCACCAGATCTATCCCCTTGTGATTACTTCCTGTGGGGATACCCGAAGGCTCAAGTCTTTAAATGTAGGCTCAATCGTCTGATTTATCCTTTTGTGATTACTGCCACTGGGGATACCCGAAGGCTCAAGTCTCTAAATTTTAGATCAATCCCCAGATCTATTCTTTTCTGATTATTGCCACTGGGGATACCCGAAGGCTCAAGTCTTTAAGTGTAGGCTCAATCGCCTGATCTATCCTTTTGTGATTACTGCCACTGGGGATAGCCGAAGGCTCAAGTCTTTAAATTTTAGCTCAATCACCAGATCTATCCCCTTGTGATTACTTCCTGTGGGGATACCCGAAGGCTCAAGTCTTTAAATGTAGGCTCAATCGTCTGATTTATGCTTTTGTGATTACTGCCACTGGGGATACCCGAAGGCTCAAGTCTCTAAATTTTAGATCAATCACCAGATCTATTCTTTTCTGATTATTGCCACTGGGGATACCCGAAAGCTCAAGTCTTTAAATGTAGGCTCAATCGTCTGATGTATCTTTTTTGTGATTACTGCCACTGGGGATACCCGAAGGCTCAAGTCTCTAATTTTAGATCAATCACCCAGATCTATTCTTTTCTGATTATTGCCACTGGGATACCGAAGGCTCAAGTCTTTAAATGTAGGCTCAATCGTCTGATCTATCCTTTTGTGATTACTGCCACTGGGGATACCGAAGGCTCAAGTCTCTAAATTTTAGATCAATCACCAGATCTATTCTTTTCTGATTATTGCCACTGGGGATACCCGAAGGCTCAAGTCTTTAAATGTAGGCTCAATCGTCTGATCTATCTTTTTGTGATTACTGCCACTGGGGATACCCGAAGGCTCAAGTCTCTAAATTTTAGATCAATCACCAGATCTATTCTTTTCTGATTATTGCCACTGGGGATACCCGAAGGCTCAAGTCTTTAAATGTAGGCTCAATCGTCTGATCTATCTTTTTGTGATTACTGCCACTGGGATACCCGAAGGCTCAAGTCTCTAAATTTTAGATCAATTACCAGATCTATTCTTTTCTGATTATTGCCACTGGGGATACCCGAAGGCTCAAGTCTTTAAATGTAGGCTCAATCGTCTGATCTATCCTTTTGTAATTACTGCCACTGGGGATAGCCGAAGACTCAAGTCTTTACATTTTAGCTCAATCACCAGATCTATCCCCTTGGGATGACTTCCTGTGGGGATACCCGAAGGCTCAAGTTTTAAATGTAGGCTCAATCGTCTGATTTATCCTTTTGTGATTACTGCCACTGGGGATACACGAAGGCTCAAGTCTCTAAATTTTAGATCAATCACCAGATCTATCCTTTTCTGATTATTGCCACTGGGGATACCAGGTGAGGCTTTACGAGTGTGTAGTTGGTAAGGGTAAGCATTTGGACGATATAATCTTTAAAACAAAGTGATAATCAAAATGGCAAATATTGTCCTTTCTAATAGTAAAAATCAAACAGGAATAATTGCTTGAAATGATATTATAATTGTGTATGACATATAAGTATCAAATAGGAAACATGAAACGTTGATATTATGTGCAGAATAGTTGTATAAAGTATTGTTACTTAGAGCTATAATTCAGCTGTATCGGTCGGACTTAGAATATGCTGACTGCATTTTTTGCAGATGGGTAAGAACCCAGCCTAAACTGCATTTGATGGTGATACTCCATTTCTGGATTTCAGGGAAATGTGAATTACAACTGTATTGGCATTACCTCCAGGTCCACTCTATCGGGAGTAGTTGTCTCTGTTAGGATCACATCTATAGGTTAAATCTTATTATAATATAGATTGTGTTTTTTCTGTCTGTAACCGAAACTATATTACTACTTAAGTCACAATTTCCTTAGTTATTTACGTAACATTCTCCATGATTCTATTTATATTTAAACTTCAATTAATAATAAAACTGTTTGACATTATTAATACTGTTGGCCTTACCTAAATAATAATAACATGCAATTGTATTTATATATACAACAAAATACCAGTTTTCAGTGTAAACGTAAAGCTAATTTGCATATTGATATTAAAAAAACTGATTTTAATAAAAATATGCTTGTTATTATTGATTTCTAATTGTTTGGTTTTATCTTAATGAATATGAGCAAAAATCTCGAGGATAAATCCTAAAAGAAATACATTAACAAGGAGAAATAACTGTAATTTTATTCTTTACTTCCTATTTTAACTGAATAGTTAAATTAGCAAAATTTAGCATTGAAAAACGGAAGTGATGAAAGAGTAAGTTTTGGTTGTTCTATTTTCCGATTATACCCTCTCCGTTTCAAATGTTTTTATCTGAATTCTTAATTAGTTTCATTAGCCTTTCTGATTTAATCTAATATTTTATTACATTTAAACTTAATTACTTGCACCCGGAGGGTGCATATATTTGCTAGTAAAAGTAAAGTAAATGCAGTGGCCTATTGTTGATATCCGCCGGACAGCGAGGGAGTCCATCCCCTTTTCACTAGCACTAGACCAGGGATATTTTTTGCGTCTAAGGTGGTGCGCTACAACTATTATCAGCTTCCTACATTACCGCACATATCCAAGCCATGCTACTCGTATGCAGTGTTGGCGAGGGCCGGTATCGAACCTGGAACCTTGTGATTCTAAGGTGGATGCTCTAACGATTGAGATGAATCGCTCCTTATGGGTCTGATAGATATGTTTAAACATTATTCGCATTTAATAAGATATACAAAGAAACTCTGAAGAAACATGGACACAAAAATATGAACACGATACCCTAACACCGAGGAATTAAATAACTCCAGACGGTTTGACTAGCCATTAAGATCCATGAATCAATCAATCATTATTAGTTGGGCAGATTTTCTTTGGAGGAGCTAATATATGAGAGTAAATAAGAGAAATGTATTATTCAGCCCTGCCGGTCGGGCTTATAATATGATGACTGTATTCCCTAGAGAAGGTTAAGTCCACCGGCCCAAAATAAGAGAATTTACGGATTCGAAGGAGCCCTTATTTCTCCGTAGTTGAAGGCAAATTTAATGGTATTTGCTACAGGACTTATCTGTGGAGGGACTTCTTGTAGTACTGGGAATAACACAGTTTTCTTCTCGTCGGTGGGAAATGTAGTTAAGACGCTTCGTCTCGGTATTTGTTCTTCTTTTGGTCAGTGTGTGGTCGTACCGGCCTTTCTGTAGTATGCTGATACGATGCCTTAGACGGAATCTGGTTGTAAGGTTCTTGTGATAAATAGCCCTGTTTTAGGGCTAAGTGAGAGAGCGTGTCTTTGGACGTCTCTCCTCCAGTAACGGTTCTTCGTTAAATAGCCCTGTTTTTGGAGCTAAGTGATGAGAGCGTTTCTTTTGACGTCTCTCCTCCAGTAACGGTTATTCGATAAATAGCCCTGTTTTGGGGCTAATTGATGAGAGCGTTTCTTTTGACGTCTCTCCTCCAAGTAACGGTTCTTCGATAAATAGCCCTGTTTTGGAGCTAAGTGATGAGAGCGCGTCTTTTGACGTCTCTCCTCCAGTAACGGTTCTTCGATAAATAGCCCTGTTTTGGGGAGTGATGAGAGCGTTTCTTTTGACGTCTCTCTCTATTAACGGTTCCCTGATAAGTGACATTTTTGGTATTTGGCTCCAACATACGCTGTTGGCATTCGACCCCTAACGGCAGGGGGAAATAATTGGTTATGGAATTTCCGACAAAAAGGACGTATCCTGAGTATAATACTAAACTTCATTTGATGGTGAGACTCAATTTCTGGATCCCTGGAGAGGGTATTCCACTACATTCTCATTACTTCCAGCTCCACTACACCCGGAGTAGTAGTCTGTGTAAGGACATCATCTATAGGACAGATATGTTTAAAGATGATTCGCATCCAATAAAATGTGAAAAAAACGATACTTCCTAAGGAACAACGACAGAAAAATATAAATATGAACATAATTCCCTAACATCTTGGCAGGAAATAACCCCGGGCAGGTTGATAAGCCGTTAATATCAATTAATCAATGAATCAATCAGATTTTATTTGAAGGTGTTCATATATGAGAGTAAATAACAG
The DNA here is from genome assembly GCA_023376005.1 of Doryteuthis pealeii. NCBI lineage: Eukaryota > Metazoa > Mollusca > Cephalopoda > Myopsida > Loliginidae > Doryteuthis > Doryteuthis pealeii. The sequence continues at coordinate 5,906,036 of CM042144.1, read as the reverse complement.
AAAATCTATTTTGAAATTAAATGAACATTATAAAAGAAATACATCCAAGTTTCCAGATAAAGTTAAAAAATAGGAATAAGAATGATTTATAGATATTTAGCAAAGTTAGTTATTTTAAACCGATCAAATTTATAAAACTAGTTTTCAACCGTATATAGATATTTATAGACAATAAATTAGAAAGTACATATATTTTTTGCAATTTTACACCTTTTTTTATTTTGTTAACCCCTTAACTACATGTATATAGTTTTAGTCATTACCTGCGTTAAAAAAATTTTATTAAAAAGAATAAAATCCGCATTCAATTTCGACCAAATTGAATATGGAGTAATTTGTAAATTGCTAATATGGAAAACAAAATAATAAAAAAATTATCAATTCCTTTTTGCCTCACGTATCCAACGCGTCTTTCTTTCATAGTAACATCCCAGCTAAGCAATTAAAAAGAAAATGTCTGAGTCGCGCGATCCTGTTTATAACAACTTACCTTATTAATGATTGGCTGTGGAAGTGGCCAATCGGATATAAAGAGTCCGAGGATCGCGACGTATATATCATTTTTCTGTTGGCGTTGCACAAGGGTGGCGTGTTGGAGTTTGATCGTCTTCAACGGGGTCTGGCTGGCTGAGGGGGTATTATGTTGGAAGACCCGAAAGCCCCCTATGAGGTCAGCCTATAACATAACTGACGACGCCACCATGCGCTAAGTCTGGCGTATTTCAAACAATTTATCTATCTATTTATCTATTCTCTTAATAATCGTGATTCTTCTCGGGACACTGGTCTTAATGATAGGCGCGCTTGTTTAATCAACTGTCAAACTATTAAAAATAATTTCCTTGGTTTGATTATTACTATACTCGGATACACAGGGAACACCTGATAAAGTCAGGAGGATACAGCGGCCGTAACATTTTGTTTATACATACCACAATAAACATAAGGACAACAGCCCGAAAAATCAAAGTTATTCATAGGAATACAAACATACAGAAGGAAAAGAGAGGAAAGTAAATATCGAAAAATGACAAAAATATTTGGACGAAAATCACTTTGTAAGATCAAAAAATATAGATAAGTAGTGAAACAAATAAACATGGTATATGTAGGAACAAACAGAAATTACTCGATTGACAGAAGAAAATTGAAAACAAATAGAAACAAAACAAAATAAACGATGGCCAAGGACACAAAGAATCCATAAACTATAAGAAATGAAGATATACAAGGGCAATTCAATAAATAGTGGACAGTTTTTGAAAAAAAAAAAAAAAGCAAAATATTTTTTTCATCGGAATTGGTTTATAGTAAGAAATAAGTGAAATAGTCTACGGTTCATGGTTACTTTTTGGGATGGAGGGAATAAAACTATTTCATCGTATAATGGTCGATGTGTAGTTTTAGGAAACAGATTGATGAGTGCATGGAGGTAGTAAAAACAAGTAAAATAATTAGGTTATTGTATAAAAGGGACGAACATACCCTAAGTGGAATTCATGTAAAGTAACTCCAATTGAAACAGGAGGAAATCAAAAATTCCATCATATGCGAATGGGAGGCTGGATGAGCTCGCACTGACGAGGGTTTTCAATTAAAACGGTCGAGTTTTTGTAGTTTTTATCGTTTGATTTTGCAATATCGAGACAAGTTGCACGGCACTTTTAGGTTGGCGACCTGACAATTGCGGAATCAGGTCGGGGCTGCTATTGAAGCCAATCTGATGTACAAGAACCCGTAATTGGCGATGATAATAATGCATTACTGATGAGCACCCTGGACTCATTTAAAAAATATATCTTCCGACACTGCAACAATGACATCAATCTTGCTAAAATATTTATTTTGTTACTATTAAAAACTGCAGCAAAATGCTCCAAGCTTGAACAGAGTTATGCCATCAATTTTTTGGAGGGTCAAATGTGAAAATCATGGAAATTTACTGAAGAATATGGGATATGTATGTTCAAGTCAAAAATACAAATGGATTAAATATAGATTTGCAATTATGATCTTGAGTGGAAAAGTACGTGGAGTAGAAATACACTGAATCCCCGGTAAAGAAAGGTTTCTGGGCGCAGTGGTCAGTAATGAAGTTCACGTTCGCAGTTTTTTTAGGGCAATAAATAATCCAGCACTATTGGGTTCCTTGTAAATGGTGTAACTGTTTAGTCGGTTGTGTTTTACGGCATGTCAACCAACTATTTATTCTTGATAGACATTATAACTTTTTTAAAAACACAGTGACTACGGGTTAAATAGAAAAAAACTAACAGCTTCAACCACTCCGGGCCATAGTTGACCTGGGAGTAATGGCGATGGAGGAGTCCACCATATTCCCTAAGCTCCTGAATTAGAACTCCGCCATTAGATGCAGTTTAACGCCATATCCAGGACACTGGTGCAACTGTAAACAACGCTTTCTATTGACAAATTCTTAGACAAAATTCACTTTATTTATCGAATGATCCTCATATTTAACAAACAAACCATAAATGATTTCCCAGGAAGAAGAATTCGCTATGGAGTATGCTGAGTTACAACTCGTTCTTCATATCACTTGCAGAGTATATCAGTAGATAATTCCAGCGAATCCACACAACGTATCCGTCCAGTGAAATGTCTCACAAGACCGTGCTTAATACGTGGACACTTTTTGAGATGCCTCGGGCATCGGGAATTGACCTCGATCTCATTCGGTTAATTTAAATGCGGAAGTGCAGCCTGAGGAAATGGACCTCTAGAGGTAGCCTTATACTTCAGCGATGACCGGGGTTAATACCAGACCAATGTTACCGGCACCGGGGAACAGCTGAAACGTGCTTGTAGAGGTCAAGTATGGTAAGAATTTTGCAAATGGCTACCGTTGTGGTTAATTGCATTTGCCCGATTGTAATTCAGAGAGATGGGCTTATATTTTCGTCTCATAAGCTCCAAGAATTTCGCGTAAAACACTGGGGGTTTATTTTCGCCAATTTCTACCAACCCTTTGCGTTAAAAGGATTAAGAAAATTGTTCGTGTTGAGCTGTGTTATGAACAAGTGTACAAATTGTAGAACATAATTTACGAGGTCGAAGGTAAGAATGGTCGCTGGCATAAGTGGTTCCATTTTTAAGTGCAAAATGAAAGGGTATCATTTCTATAATCAAATAATAAAAATATTCTATCGGCTCAAATGTGGAAGGACTTACTTTTGAACAATTTCTTTGCCATTTTTTAACCTTTTCTTTCTTTCTTTCTTTCTTTCTTTCTAGTTTATTTTCTCCCTTTATTATCATCTTTCCATCTTTCTTTCTTTCTTTCTTTCTTTCTTTTTCTTTCTTTTAGTTTATTTCTCCTTTTATTATCATCTTTCCATCTTCTTTCTTTCTTTCTTTCTTTCTTTCTTTCTAGTTGATTTTCTCCTTTTATTATCATCTTTCATCTTTCTTTCTTTCTTTCTTCTTCTAGTTTATTTTCTCCCTTATTATCATCTTTCTTCTTTCTTTCTTTCTTTTCTTTCTAGTTGATTTTCTCCCTTTATTATCATCTTTCTTTCTTTCTTTCTTTCTTTCTTTCTTTCTTTCTTTCTAGTTGATTTTTTCCCTTTATTATCATCTTTCTTTCTTTCTTTCTTTCTTTCGTTCTTTCTTTCTTTCTAGTTGATTTTCTCCCTTTATTATCATCTTTCTTTCTTTCTTTCTTTCTTTCTTTCTTTCGTTCTTCTTTCTTTTTCTAGTTTATTTTCTCCCTTTATTATCTTCTTTCCGTCTTGTTTCTTTCTTTCTAGTTTATCTTCTCCCTTTATTATCATCTTTCCGTCTTTTTTCTTTCCTTTTTCTTTCCTTCCTTCTTTCCTTCTTTCTTCTTCTAGTGATTTTCTCCCTATTGACATCTTTCCGTCTTTCTTTCTTTTTTCGCTCTTCTTATCTTTCTTTCTTTCCTACTTTTTTCCCTTTCGTCTTTCTTTTACTCTTTTTGTTCTTTGTGTCGTCTATTTGTTTCTTTTTTTTCTTTCTTTCCTTTTCCCTTTCATCTTTATTTAACTCTTTTTATTCTTTCTTTCTTTTTCCCTTTCTTCTTTTTTCGCTCTTTCTATTCTTTCTTTTTTCCTATTTTTGACTGAAAACAATTCGCTGCTTACAGCACTGGAAAATATCGGTATCATAAGAATTGTTAATAACGTTTTCATAGCAACTCAATAAGGAAAAGAGTTTCGTAACTATCAACATTCCAAACTTTATTGGCCGTAGTAGTAGCCTTGACGAAAAATATGGAATTAGCAAACTTAGAGGATGAATATTTAAGTTTTAAAGTGATAAAAGATTTTATTAAATTAGAAAGACAGGCGAAACTGAATATGAACGTATATGAAAAGATGATACTTATTCTAATTTTATTTCTATCGATATTAATATAAGATTATACATAGGATTGTTCCTGTTACGTTTGTGAATAAAACAATAATTTCAGAAAGCAATTACAAGTAATTATTTATTAAACCCAGTTTTGTAAACAACAGTATGCAAAATATCCACATTCTATGCCATATATGTAAACCGTTATTGTTAGTGATATATAAACACACATTGTAAGATTTTAAATGTATTGAAAATATGGGCTGTTTTGAGGCCAATGTAACTTAGTTAAACTTTTATAGTCATCGTTAATATATAAGATTCTAATTAAGATTAAACGATGATTATTTAATGATCTTTGAGAATAAATAGAAAAATCCAAAATAGAAAAGAAGCATTGTAAGATTTTAAATGTATTGATAATATGGGCTGTTTTGAGGCTAATGTAACTCAGTTAAACTTTTATAGTCATCGTTAATATATAAAATTCTAATTAAGATTAAACGATGATTATTTGATAATTTTTGAGAATAAATAGAAAAATACAAAATAGAAAAGAAGCTGTGACGTCGGTGGTGACGTATTTTCTCTTACAGACAGACACTCATAATCTCCATGATAATAAGATTATTGTAATTCAATAAGAGGTGTTTACATCTTTGCACTATTATTCTGTATTTTCTTGTAAGGCCATTGTAGTGCTTTACTATATGTTTCTGTTAAATTACATTATATTATATTCTGTTTTAGATCTCTAATTCAATCTCCTTTTCTTGAATAATTATTTGATATGCTTATCTGTATGGAGAGCTAACATCTGGTAAAAGACAGATTGGTCGCCCCCCTACTGCGATTCAAGGATGTCTGCAAAAATGATCTCAGGTGCTTTGGCAGTGTCCCTTCCAGCTGGGAACATTTGACTCAAGACCGCCCTCGGTGGCGGCAGAATCTCCATAGAGGACTGTACATGTCAGAAGTCACCCTAATACAACATCATGAAGCTAAGAGGTCCATAAGAAAGCAACGGCAACAAAGCATCGGAACATCATCATTTACAGGGACAACCTACAAATGCAAAATCTGTGGTCGAGAATGTTTCTCAAACATCGGACTTCATAGTCACAGGCGGCGCTGCAACTTCAGGGGCACACAAAAACTTTTATCATAGTCTTTCGAGACTGAATTGCCAATGATTTGATATGCTATCTTCGTTGTGGCACCCTGTGAGAACCGAACTCTCACACAATGGTTTGCTGATGTAAGGTGCCCCCTGTTTGTATCTATATATTAATACCCGTGTTTCTTATTTGTACGACCGTTATCATCTTGCAACAATCTCTGGTTAAAAAAAGGACCGTTCAAATCTTACTAGAGGAAATGCAAAAACGAAGATTCTGATTGTCTGATGTCGCCGAATTCGTATTTCTTATGATTTCCGTCACTTAAGCTAAATAATGGACTATTCCGTTTTTATCATGAAGAAAGAAAGGGAATAAACGGACATACTACACAAAACAATATAATGAGAAAGAAAGAAAGAAAGAAAGAGAGAAGAGATAATTTACAAGTGTTCTTCAAACTAAAATAATACTATGTTACACGTACGTTATTGTTATCAGTAATTTACATTTAACATAGTCTTATTTTATATTATATATATATATATATATATATATATATATATTATAATTTACATAATTATTTAAATATATATATACATATATCTCATTTAAATGTATATATATATATATATATATATATATATATATATATATATATATATATATATATATTTGAAAGGAAGGAAAAACTCAACACCGTTATTCCATAATGAATTTATTTCGACCAAAATTGGGGCCTTTATAAATCTAAGTTGATTTAACAAAGCTCCCCAGATCAAGTCTCATCAGATGGATAGTCACCAATAATATATTTATTTATTTATTAGAATTACCTGGTCCATGACCGGTTTAAAATGATTTCAGGAACACTAGTGAGCGAGTGAGAAAAGGGGAAGAGAGGAGTAAGCGAGGAAAATAATTTAGTAAAATCTTATCAAATTAGAGGAAAATTACTAAGAATTTGTATATTTACGTCTCCAAAATGATCCGGGATTAGAGCCACATCACTGGAGAGAATTTAGAATGATTTGTTAGAATTTAGAATATTTTCTTTGTTGTCTGAACTATCAACGTATAAGTTGGTTGTTGTTTTTGTATTTGGTTTACGGTATATGAACCCTGTTCGGGTTATTTAATACCAAATAAAGTATTGATAAACAAAGGAACCAGGTTGCGTGCAGTAACTCCTGCTGCTTAAGTGGTCGCCTAACTAAGAGTAGAACATAGTCATCGCTACTTAACTTCCTTGATATAGCGGACGACATATATGTGCACCTGAAGGGTACCTTATGTGGTATAATGGTAAGTTAGTGAGTTCAATCCTCATTGAGTGCCATATACTTCTGGCCTTGTGTCGCATCTAAACTACGCTTAGTAAATAACTATATATGTACCTCAACTTGTTATTAGTAATTTACATGTAACATAATGTTATTTCATACTTTTTCTCTGAATGTTTGAGATGAGGCTTGATGATTAGTATTATCTGCGTTATTCGGACTATTGTCCTCATCTTCATTGTTATCTGTACAACGTTTCGGACGATATGCCCTCCGGCCTTCTTCAGGTATTTCTTGTCGGACTCGGGAACCTTCTCGGACTCGGGAACCTTCTTTTCGGACTTAGGAACTTTCTTGTCATAATCGGGAAACTTCTTGTCGTAATCGGGAGCCATCACAGAACTTTGAAACTAACCCTTTATTCAGTCCACGGGGGTATCTTGTTCTCATTCCGCTAACCATAGCTGTGGTAGGGGCGTTAAGCTGTATTAATTATTATTCTATGTTACTGCTGCCCTTGATCAGGATTGAACCTGCAATCTAGAGAAAACTGTCACTTAGAACTCTTAACCTAACTACCTTATCCACTAGGCCATGTGTCCAATTGGACAAGAAATACCCGCAGAAGGCCGGAGGGTATATTGACCTAAACGTTGTACAGATAACAATGAAGATGAGGACAATAGTCCGAATAACGCAGATAATACTAATGTTATTTCAGTTGTTAAAATAATGCTTAACATTTTGTGTAAAAGAATATGCTTCTCTTGTATGGATGGCGTCACGTTTAGATAGTCGGACCTTATTTCAGTTCCCTGTCAAGTGTTCCTTACTTCATTTCACTCAATAAGCTGTTAGTTCATCTGGAGTCGATTATTTATTTAGCAGAACATTTTACTCCGTTATTTGAAACTGGCATTTTGGATTCGAATTTCTGATCGATTAAGTTACTTTGCTTTCATTGCAACCTCCTGGGACAATTCTATAATGGTCTTGGACAAGCATCTTATCTGTGACGGAGGCTAATGGATACCAGTGGCCTATTAAAATATATTAATGCTTAAATTAGTGAAAAAATCGACAGAATGCTAAAGCTCTTGGGTAAAACTGCGGGGAAAGAAAAATAGGACCCTACGAAAACTGTGTAATTCACACGCTATACACACGGGATGGGGGCGCTGTTTGAATTTACGCGTTCAGACAATCAGTCACCCAAGTAATGGTACACGTTTGTCAAAACATTTAATCAGTGTGTTTGTATGAAGAGGCGTTTCTGACCATGGGAGGAAATTCCAGAAGACAACAAAGATAATTGGGAAATGGCATTGGACACTTTGGAGTTGTAAGTTTTTTTTAGTTCTTATTTATTTTTTTTTTCGGGGAGGGGGAGTTTTTTACCCCCTCCCTAAAATTAGGAAATTTTGTTTTGATTGAAAATTATAATGAAAAATGGCAGTAATCTATCACCTTGTTTCACCACACACACACACACGCGCGCACACACACACACACACACACACACACACACACACACACACACATATATATATATATATATATATATATATATATATATATATATAGTATGAACAAACAGTAATAAGACAATCAGGAATATTTCTTGTATATTGTTTATTCTCAACTAGTTTCGACCTTAGGTCATCGTCAGGAGAAAATTTCTTATTTGAAGAAATTGTTTATAGATTTTTTGAAAGGGAGCATTATAGAAGAACTATAAAAATTGAAGTGTTTTTGAGGGTTTGGCATGCTATTAAAATCCGGGTAGACGAGTGTGTTAGTAGTAGCCTGCTACTACTACTAACACACACACACACACACACACACACACACACACATACATATATATATATATACACATACACACACACACCACATACATGCTCACACACACACACACACACACACACACACATATATATATATATATATATATATATATATATATATAATATATATATATAAGGGTAAGGTTGGCGGTCGGGGCGCCTAACGTAGGTACAGCTAGACAGTGATGGAGTCTATCTCCTTTTTTCTAGTGCTAGACCAAGATTATTTTATCGTATGGGGGTGGAGCGCTTCACCTACCATAAAACTTCCACCGCACTCAAACTCTACTTAGTCGAGGGTCAGTATCGAAAAGGAAAATTGTGATACCTAGACGGATGCTCTATCTACTGAACTAAACCGACCTTATTATATATATATATATATATATATATATATATATATATATATATATATATATATATGTTTCCTGTGTTTATCAATGAAGAATGCTCAATATCATTGATAAAGCATACATATCTAGGAGGTGCTTGGTCAAATGGTAAGTGTCACTGGATAATATGGACTCGTCGACCCAAGTACAAATACTGAAGAAGGTTGTTTACATTTCACATAGCGCTAATACACTTGGAAAAGGTATGCATTCAACTACTCTCCCTCCACTTATGGGTAAATAGTAAGACAGACTGGCCTAATCATATGTATTAGGATTCAGGATTGTCTAGTTCATGCGATCAAGTGTTTGGATGACATAACCTTTACTGATAAAAAAACTTCTAAATATTGTTGTTTTTATAGTAAATCGGAATTTTGAATAGTTACAATATTTCCTTTTTTTATTCATGTTCCACACTTGAGACATCAATTTGTCGTTATATTGAACAAATTATAATACATTGATAAACAATAAAATCCAATGAAAAATTAAATAAATCTGTGCATATCTTCTTAGTTAAAGTCGACATTAACATCAGCATTTACCATTGCTGAAAGCCTTCCGTAAAGAAATCTTATATCTAAATAAAGGAAAGCAAGATAAGTTTCAATAAACAATGGGAAGCAATTGCAATGCAGGAATTTGAGAGATAGTTGGGATCTACATCTTATCTAGTTTTGCGCAAAAGGAAATACAGAAAAGAATAAAAGATAAGCTTATAAAAACAGTCTAAGTTTACGTTCTAAAATACAATCTTACCGACCAAAAATAGATAGAATAAGAAAAAGCTATTAATAAGATTTTCAAACAGAGGATTTTAAATTGAAATAAAAACGAATTTACAGACATTATAATTTAGATCTACAATTCACTGTTGATAAATTTTTTTTTTGTTAATTAAGAAAGAAAATGTTATATCATTGTACGCATCTTTTCTAAAAAAAAAAAACAACTATATTGATGATCAAACAAATATCACAGTTCATCTGATATTATCTGATAATTTTTCCTAGGAAAACTTATTCAACAAAGCAAAGATTAATTTAAAAGGAACGAAAAAAACAACAAAAAACGTTAATATTTAATACTAATAGAATAAATAACAAAAAATAGGAAAATAATAAATATTATTTGGTTCAATCGACCGTACAATAAATTATAAAAACAAAAACGGGCAACATATTTTGTAAATTGATTGACAGACATTTATTAATATAAATAGTTATGATTATACTCAAACATTTACAATATAATTACATTTTGGCATTAAAAAACAATAAGGGTTTGATATGCCGTTAAATAAACTAAATAAATCAAGGACAGTCGACTGAATTTCAATTCTCAGAATCTCAACATCCACTAGTACTTCAACAAGATATATTGCAAGGCTCAAGATGTTCCTTGCAGCCAAACTTGGGTAACACAACTTAATAATGAACATCTTATTATAATGGAGATTGTGTGTTTGTCTGTCTGTAACCGAAACTATATTACTATACAAATCACAATTCCCTTTGTTATCTGCATCCCATTCTCAATGATTTTATTTTTATTTAAACCTCAATTATTAATAAAATTGCTTTACATAATTAAGACTGTTGACCATATCTACATACAAATAACATACAGTTGTATTTATATATACAACAAAACAGCGGTTTACAGTGTGAATGGGAAGGCTAATTTGCATATTGATCTTTAAAAAATTGATTTTAATAAATATGTGCTTAATATTATTGATTTCTAGCTGTTTAGTTTTATCTTATTGAATATGAGCAAAATTCTCTTCAATAAATCTTAAAAGAAATCCCTTAACAAAAAGAAATAACTGTAATATTATTCTTTACTTCCTATTTTAACTAAATAGTTAAATTAGGAATAGGAGTAATTGAAAATGATGGAAGAGTTTCAAAGTTGTTCTATTTTTCAATCATACCCCCTCTGTTCCAAATCATCTTATCTGCATTTTTATTCAGTTTCATTGGCCTTTCTAATTTAATATGATATTTTATTATATTAAAACGTAAATACTTGCACCCTGCATATATTTGCTAGTAATTATAATAGTAGATATACCCGTGCAAGAACTCATGATTTTGGCTTCTGTTATTCAGGCGTACAGAAGGGGATACTCGTTATCATACAGCCGTCTATGAATATCAACACGTCACTGGAAATAGATACTTTATAGATATGTAGATACATACATAGGAGGCGCGCTTAGCATACCGTGTCTTGTAGGAAATGGGATCGGCAACCTGGGTTCAAATCCTGGACAGAGCTGTTTGCATTTCAATTCACACTAATGCAATTGGGAAAATCTGAATGGGCAACCAGTCCAAGGAAATGATTTAAAAAAATTTAAACCAACTTTTCCCGGGTTCAAATGGATCTCATATCGCATCCTGTGCTTGGCATAGGTATTGGGAATATATATATATATATATATATATATATATATATATATATATATATATATTATCCCCTCCGTATGAGTAGGATGTGACGCAAGATCAATTTCTTAAGTGGAGTTTAAGTTGGAATTCAGCGTTTTCCTTTCCTTATCCTAGACTGATTGCCTAACCAAGGTTGAAGAACCTAGTCTGCCCAACTATTTTCCCATAGCTACAAGGAGATTAGTTGGATTTATAGCTTTGCCAAGGGCATTAGAGCTTTGGGAAATGCAAGCAGCCTCGTTCAGCATTTGAACTCAGGTCGGCGAGTCCATTTCCAATACGATTACATAGAGTTGAATATATACAGGATGATTGAAAGGTAATTTCCTATTTCAAACTATCTATATTTTTATGTGCAGTTACATTTTATAATGTCAGTTAGAGGAAGCGCGTGGTGTAATGGTTAAAGTCATAGGAAATGGACTCGTCAACACGAGTTCAAATCCTGGACGTGGTAATTGCATTTCACTTAGCGCTAATACCCTAGGGAAAGGTATGAATTCTGCTCTCCCTCCAGCTATGGATAAATAGTAGGGCAGACTGGGCTCTTTAACCATGGTTAGGCAATCGGTCTAGGAGAAGGAAAACTCTGAATTCAAACCTGTTAAACTCCTCTTAAGAAATTGACCTTGTGTCACTTCCTGCTCGTGCGGAGGGGTTGGTAAATATATATAGGCAGTTACATATTTATCAATTCTTTAATGCATGTGTTGTATACCCTTTCTTACTTCTTACTTCTAGTCGTCTTTTCTTCTGGCCGGCTTTGGTTCTTCTATCATCTTGCGTCTGGAATCTTCTAAGGTCTGGACTTTCTTGGGGACTTCGTGTCTGGTTTCTGTTAGGGATTTCTCCTTATCAGAAGCCCTGTGTCATTGTTAGTTTTTAGATAATAAACACAAGACTTCGATTTACTTTGATCTTCCTTTATTTGTAAATCCCCAAACCAGACATCTGCGCCGAGTGAGACTTACATCATACGAGCTTGGCTCCCACTTCTAACTGACTGAGTTACTTCTATCCTTAAACCGGAAGACAGGGTCATCCATGCCTTCCGGTTCTCACGATTTATCCCTGGAAGGCAAGGTGAGAGTGAGGTCAAGCGCCGTCACTCACTCTCAAGGCCATCAGCTGCACTAATCGCCATTATGTTTCTACACTACCTTATATAAGTATTAGGGATCCAATAATTATGTAACACACGTTTTTTAATATATGGCAATTAAATCTGTGTTGTTGGTGGTGATATTCCTCCTTGTTATTGTTGTTTGTGTATGACAATCACCATTTTCCAGGGAGATGGGCGTGTAAACGTCGTCCGCATTAGTAGCGGATCAGAAGCCCTGATTTAAGACCCTGCGACTTTTTTCTTTAGGAATGGTTGAAGGAGATAATCTACTCTACGAAACCAACGACTTTGGAAGAACTTGAAGGACAAATACGATAATTTAATTCTGCCATTACGAAAAAGTGTTTCTGGGAAGTTCAGTTGATGCGATTCTCGGGTGGCTTGAAAGGCTGTAGGCAAATCCCTGTGCCCATATAGAATTTTAAATAAACTCCATGTTATGTGTTTTTCTTCTCGAATTCCTTTTTTTTAAAAATACCGATGCAGAAATAAATTATAATATTTTTTTAAATAGGGATGTGAGTTACTTTACAACCACACTGTAGATGATTGAATTGATATGTGCGTAAGAGTGCGAGTTGTATTTGATCATTCATCTTATTAACCATGAAGCAAGAATATTATATAACGCTGTTTAATAAGACACTATGCATGGATATTGAAGAATTGATTTTCTTTAATATCAGATGGCAAACCTATTAAAATATAATTGAGTAAAATTAACTCATTAAACCTACTGACTCGAATCGATCCCAATATTTCTACTGGTTAATGATGTCGATTAATTTTACGTTGTATAATTTTAAACTTTTGCTTAAACATTAATTATGTTTTTGGTTTAAAAATGAAGTTTCCATATTTATTCATCTCCGTTTTCTTAGATGAACATTCCGGCATACGATTTTAGAAATCCTGCAAGGTTCTAGATAGATATTTAGCAACCCTTGCGCTCGAGTAGGGTGTGACAAAAGGTCAGTTTCTTAAGAGGAGTTTAACAGGTTTTGTTACATAATCATTGGATACCTAATGATTATGACAATAGTGTAGAAATCATATTAGTGCAGCTGATGGCCTTGAGGGTGAGTGACGGCGCTTGACCTCGATCTCACTTTGCGTTCTGGGGATGGAACGTGAGAACGGAAGGCAATAGAAGCCCCTTCCGGTTTAAGGTGTAAGCAACGCAGTTAGAGAGTTAGAACCTAGAAGCGAAGCTAGCAAGATGTGAGTCTCCGCGCGCATTGTCTGGTCTGGGGGTTTATAGAATAAAGTAACATCATCGTAAATCGAAGTCTTGTTGTTATTACTAAAAGCTAACAATAGCACAGGGCTTCTGATAAGCAGTGATCCCCAGTAGAAACCAGACACGGAATCCCACGAAGACCAGACCTTAGAAGATAAGCCGGCCAGAAGAAGATACGACCAGAATAAGAAGTAAGAGAGTATATAACATATAGATATTTAGTGCCGTCCAAGAAAAGGCACTACGTAACAGTTTGTATTCAGAGTTTTCCTTCTCCTAGATTGGTTACCTATACAACTTTAAAGAGCCAATTCTGCTCTATTATTTACCCATAGATGGAGGGGGAGTAGTTGGATGCACACGTTTCCTAAGGGTATTCGCATTGTGTGATATGCGCAAAGGATTTGAACTCGGGTCAATGTTTCCATTTCCTACGACTCTAACCATTACACCACACGCCTCTACTTTCTTTGTTCTATATATGAATATTTCTACAACTGTCTCTCCCCCCCTCTCTCTCTCTCACACACTCTCTCTCTCTCTCTCTCTCTCTCTTCCATCTTTCTTTCTCTCCTCCTCTCTCTCTCTCTTACCATCTTTCTCTTTTCTGTCATCTCTCTCTCACTCTTACCATATTTCTTCTTTTCTCACCTCTCTCTTCCATCCTTACCATCTTTCTCTTTTCTCTCATCTATCTCTTTACCATCTTTCTCTTCTTTTCTCCCTCTCTCCTCTCTCTCTCTCCTCTCTCTCTCTCTCTTACCATCTTTCTCCTCTTTTCTCCTCTCTCTCTCTCTCTCTTACGAACTTTCTCTTTTTCTCTCATCTCTCTCTCTCTTACCATATTTCTCTTCTTTCTCCCTCTCTCTCCCCTCTCTTTCTCCCTCTCTCTCTCTCTCTCTTACTATATTTCTCCTCTATTCTCCTCTCTCTCTCTATTACGATCTTTCTCTTTTTCTCTCATCTCTCTCTCTCTCTCTTACCATCGTTCTCTTCTTTTCTCCCTCTCTCTCATCTGTCTGTACGACTCTAATCTTCCTGGCGTTTTTAAACATATTAATATACAGCTGATGGCTGCCCACTCATGTACTTTATTTAAAAAATTTGTTTAGAAATACTTTCATCTTTTCATTATGTTCAATTGAGACAGATTAGCGTTATCGCTTCCGCGCGCTCACCGTATCGTTCTATATTTCCCTGCTCTCTTTCTTCTTTTGTTTTCTGTGACGGCACTCATTAGAAATAAGAATTCTGCCGATAAGCAACACCAGAGAATCAGAATTTACATTTTTTGCATTTCACCTTTCACCAATTGGATGGTCTCATTTTTAACCAGAGGGTGTGGCAAAATGATAAAGGTCGTACAAATAAGGAACACGAGTATTAATATGAAAAAAGAATTGAGGAACTGAAAATCAGAGGAAAAATTGAGACCATCCAGACAACAGCATTGTTGAAATCAGCTGGAATACTCAGGAGTGTCCTGAAGACCCGAGGAGAATTTTGTCCCTCAGACTGCTGTGAAAGTTCATCAGCTAACGCTGGTGTGAAAAACTCAATAATAATAATAATAATAATAATAATAATAATATAATAATAAAGACGGATCCCATAAAAACTCAATAATAATAATAATAATAATAATAATAATAAGACGGATCCCATAGTATTGATCGACAAAAAGAAAGGACCTGTCATCTCGTGGATTTTTCCGTCCCGGCCGATCACCGAGAGAAAATGAAAGAAAGCGAAAGGATATACAAATACTTAGACTTTGCCAGAAAACTGAGGAAACTGTGGAATATGAGGGTGAAGATCGTACCTATTGTAATTTGTGCCCTTTGAACGGTCCCCAAAGGTCTGGAAAAGAATTTTGGTGAATTGGAACCAGAGAAAGAATCGAGACCATCCAAACTACAACACTGTTAAGATCGTCTAGAATACTCAAAAGAGACCTGGAGACCCGAAGAGACATGCTGTCACTGGGCCTCCAGTGAACCACCGGCTACAGCAGGTGTGAAAAACTCATAATAATAATAATAATAATAATAATAATAATAATAATATTTTTTGGAAATAAAAACGGATCATCTTATCCCAGCAAGAAGACCAGACCTAGTGTTGATTAACAAAAGAGAAAGAACTTGCCAACTGGTGGATTTTGCAGTGCCAGCAGATCACAGGGTGAAGCTAAAGGAAAATGAAAAAATGGACAAATATCTGGACCTTGCCAGAGAACTGAAAAGTTATGGAATATGAAAGTGAAAGTGATACCAATTGTAGTTGGTGCACTTGGAACAGTCTCAAAAGGATTGGAAAAGGGTTTGGAAAGTTTGGAAATCAGAGGAAGGATTGAAACGATTCAGAGCACTGCACTGCCGCAATCTGCCAGAATACTCAGAAGAGTCCTGGAGACCTGAGAGACTTGCTGTCATTCAGACTCCAGAGAAAGACCATCAGCTAATGCTGATGTGAAAACTCAAAAGGAGTAAATAATAATATCATTATATGAAACAGTGTTCCTAGTAGAGATTTATAAAAAATACCTTTTTTTATGTAATCTTATTCATAATGTAATTTTAAATTGCTGCTTTTTTTTTTTTTTATGGACACATAATACATTTTTCCGCTTAACCAACAATAGACTGTCGGATTTTCGACACAAATTTGCACGAAACGATTCTTCATATATCCGCTAGCATTTTAATAAATTCTTCTTAACTTGGTTCGTGCTTTTCCGATCATTGTTACCATTTGAATGATTTTACTTCAGCCAGCTGAACCGATTTAGCATGAGAACATCGACAACGAATTAAAAATTCATCTTCGAACAATAAAATCGAGGTGGAAAAAATAAATAAAGAACAGAATGAAGTATGTATAAGAACAAAAAAAAGAAAGCCTTAATCAGGAATTCATATGAAAAACCTTTTTTTTTTAATTACATGAAACTATTTTACTTTTAAAAAAGGATACAAGTTTCTAGTCATGTGTTCTAAAATATAGTTATTTACTAAACTTAGATGGGGCACAAGGTCAGAAGTATGGCAGCGCCCAATGGGAATTCGATATTCATTAACAAGGGTCTGTGAATCGAACTTGCTAACCATTACCTCGCGTGAGGTACCCGAACGAATACGATATTTGCTCTTAGTTTTTAAACATTTGTACTGTCTAGAGAATCACTCAATAAATTTTTGCTTTCTTCTATTTCTGCAGACACAATGGGCGGGGTTCAAATACAATTATCGAACTCAAGTACTCCTAAAATCAAAACTTATTGGAATATGTTTATAAATATGGTAACGTCACCTATATTAACTCAAAATATTTTTTCTCACCAGCAGAATTGCTTTGCACCCCTCCCACCTTCTTGAGGCCAGTGAAATCCAAGAGGTTGCTCATCAAACTGTGGTCCTAGGCTAGTCATGCTACTTGAAGAGATGAATGAGTTTCCGTCAAGTGTATTTGGTCATACCAGTGGAGTACCGAATAAAAGAAAAGAAAACGAGAGGATTGAAATCATATTTGTATCTTACAAAAAGGTGAAGAACATGAAGCTCGCCGTAATAGCAATTGTCAATTGCTTTGAATGATCCTCAAGGGCAGAGAAAAATAACTGGGGACATTTGAGAACAGCGGAAGACCTGACAGAAAAACAGGACGGTTAAAATAAGCATTGACATTACATAAATGTTGTTGGAGATGTAATTATTTATAAGTAAAGTAAGTAAGTAAAGTCGTCGGGGCGGCCTAAAGTCGGTATCAGCCTGTGGTTTCTAGCCGAACGCTCTACCGACTGAGCTAAATGGTTAGCATTATTTCTTGGGACTAGCCCATTGGGACCTGTGTCCGGTGATGAAATAAATTAACGGTGTGATCACAGGGAGTATCCCCCTACAAGCAACACTTGCACCCTTGATTTAAAGGGGAAGGGCTGGGATTATTACCCAGTGCCTGAGGTCCCCACGTGAGGGTGAATGTCGAGGGGATCCACATGAGCTTCGGTTCGTTGGTGGATCCAGAATAATAATTGAACCCTAGGCTTGACCGGCATAAGTGTAATGCGCGGTAGATGTCACAATTCCAGGTTAGCTCACATAGATTGATAAATAGGTCTCACCCTGCGTGACGCACGCCAGTTCCCCAAAATGTGGCAGGTAAGTAGGTAGGTACTACCGAGACAGTTATATATAGATTTTATATAGAAAACTCTAGTATAACATTGAATAAGGAAAGTGAAAAAAAGATCGGTTTTAAGACTTCAGCAGAAACAGACTCCGCTTATCTTTCATTAAGGGAAATAGAAGACTTATACATTTTGTCTTCAGCCAATTTTCTTCTACCGTTTTTCCAAGATAACTTATTAAAGGCTTTTCAGCAGAGAAAATCCGATTTTATTTTATATTCCGTGCTTTCTATACACCTCCTTCTCGTACCCTTTTTTAATATTCTCAAAAATGCAGTCATACCTAAATATCACAAAAACATGAAACTATTAGTTGCAAAATGTATTTTTTAATTTTTACGCTTTATTGCTGATATGGAAAAAATAACAGAACAGACAGGTTCTTCTGATATATATATATATATATATATATATATATAATATATATATAATAGTTATCCACCTAAAGTACTCCCCCTGTCGGCTGTGGCGTTAGAATGCCCGACTGCACCTTGCAGAGGTGAGACTCCCCAATGGGGCCACTTGTTGGCCGTGGGTGGCGACCCGTGATGCTTAGGATAGCGCCATGTGGATGACAGTTCATGACATGCAATATCTTTAGCCCTATCTTGGCTAGACGGGCGGTCGGAGAGGCCCCCGATCAATCGGCTGTCACGTCAAGCCTAGCACCTATATGATTTTCCCATCCTATTGCCATTATGGCAAGCCCCAACCCTTTTTATCATATGGGTGCTAGAAGGCGGTGACTAAGGGTCTACATGTCCTGGGAATGACGTTAAAACTCTATCTGATGGTGAGGTTCCAGTTTTGGAGGTTTGGGGAATGTGGAGCCCCCCTTCATCACTATTGCTCCTGGTCCACTCTGACCGGAGTGGTAGTACCTGTTAGGGTCCCATCTATGGGTTAAATAGAAAAATGTATTTATAAAAAAATTGAATTATCCATTAAGAATTGATTTATTTCAAAACGTTATCGGCATTAAATGACCCACTGAGGTTGATATGCCGTAAAACAAACCAACCAAACAAACAAACCAAACCAAACCTAAAGTGCTCGACCGATTTTTCGTCAGTCAGAATTTCTAACATCGGCGCCATCAGCTCAAAACATTTTAAGGACGGGAAATTTACTGATGTAAGTATATACATTCATATATAAAGGGTGCTTAGAGAAATCTATCCATTTTAAGAAGAGCCTTGCAATTTTAGCGTAATTAGAAGTCACCAGCAAATTTCGTTCCCTCGGTGATCAACTGTTCCCACATTCTTTCAATTTATTCATCTATGAGTCTAGACACACAGACTTATTATGATTCATTTTAATAGTCTAAAGATTTCTATTTCAACTCCATTAAACCCAAATAACCCTTCCAGATTATCCCATCTAATACTCTAAACGTCTTTCAGATGAGAGTTCAATTACATTTTTTCTATTTATACTCCGTTAAATCCTCATTCATTCTATGCAGTTCCATAATTTTAGCGATTGAATTAAAAAAAAAGATTATGCTGACTAATCTAATGAGTCAGACGAACCTACTATTAGTTTCGCTTAATGCTCTTCAGGGCTAAGAGTCAGATCATAGCCCTGAAGAGCATTAAGCGAAACTAAGAGTAGGTTCGTCTGACTCATTAGATTTATCTTTATTATTTGCTCTACTTAGGTATTGAGCACTTTTTACTTATTAGCTTATTTTCCTAGCGGTTATATGAATATATATATATATATCTTATATACATAATATACATATAAAATTGTTTTTTCTTTTGGCCAAATACTGTACCAATAGATTATTTTTTTGTTGGTACGACTATCTTGGTCTTTTCTTTTTTTCAAAAATTTTTTTCTCCCCGGTTGATGTTTGGTAGTATATTTTTACAATCAAACTATTTGCTGATTTTTTTCTCACCGCGAGGATTTACCAACACGCTTGGTATATTATTATATTATATATATTATATAATATATATATATATATATATATTAGATGTAAAAATATACTACCAAACATCAACGGGGAGAAAAAAATTTTTGAAAAAAAGAAAAGACCAGATAGTCGTTACAACAAAAAAATAATCTATTGGTACAGTATTTGGCCAAAGAAAAAACAATTTTTTATGTTAATTATGTAATAAGATATATATATATTATTTCATATAACCGCTAGGAAATAAGCTAATAAGTAAAAAGTGCTCAATACCTAAGTAGAGCAATAAATAAAGATAAAATCTAATGAGTCAGACGAACCTACTCTTAGTTTTCGCTTAAGCTCTTCAGGGCTATGATCTGACTCTTAGCCCTGAAAAGAAGCATAAGCAAACTAATATAGGTTCCGTCTTGACTCATTAGATTAGTCAGCATAATCTTTTTTTTTAAATTCAATCGCTAAAATTATGGAACTGCATAGAATGAATGAGGATTTAACGGAGTATAAATAGAAAAAATGTAATTGAACTCTATCTGAAGACGTTTAGAGTATTAGATGGGATAATCTGAAGGGTTATTTGGGTTTTAATGGATTGAAATGAAATCTTTAGACTATTAAAATGAATCATAATAAGTCTGTGTGTCTAGACTCATAGATGAATAAATTGAAAGAATGTGGGAACAGTTGATCACCGAGGGAACGAAATTTGCTGGTACTTCTAAATATACGCTAAAATTGCAAGGCTCTTCTTTAAAATGGATAGATTTCTTAAGCACCCTTTTATATATGAAATGTATATACTTACATCGTAAATTTCCCGTCTTAAAATGTTTTTGAAGCTGATGGCGCCGATGTTTAGAATTCTGACTGACGAAAAAAATCGGTCGAGCAACTTTAAGGTTTGGTTTGGTTTGGTTTGGTTTTGGTTTGGTTTGTTTTACGCATATCAACCTCAGTGGGTCTTAATGCGATAACGTTTTGAAATAAATCAATTCTTAATGGATAAATCAATTTTTTTTATAAATACATTTTTCTATTAACCCTAGATGGACCCTAACGGTACTACCACTCGGTCAGAGTGGACCAGGGAGCAATAGTGATAAGGGGTGCCAACATTCCCCAAACCTCCAAAACTGGAACCTCACCATCAGATAGAGTTTACGTATTCCCAGGACATGTAGACCTTAGTCACCGCCTTCTAGCACCCCATATGATAAAAGGGGTGGGGGCTTGCCATAAATGGCAATAGGGATGGGAAAATCATATAGGTGCTAGGGCTTGACGTGACCAGCCGATTGAATCGGAGGGGGCCTTCCGACGGCCCGTCTACCCAAGATAGGGCTAAAGTGGAGTATTGCATGTCATGAACTGTTATGCACATGGCGCTATCCTTAAGCATCACGGGTCGCCACCACGGCCAACAAGTGGCCCATTGGGGAGTCTCACCCCTCTGCAGAGGTGCAGTCGGTGCATTCTAACCCACAGCCGACAGGGCGGAGTACTTTAGGTGGATAACTATATATATATGTATTATATATATATATATATATAATATATATATATATAAATCAGAAGAACCTGTCTGTTCTGTTATTTTTTCCATATCAGCAATAAAGCGTAAAAATTAAAAAATACATTTTGCAACTAATAGTTTCATGTTTTTTGTGATATTTAGGTATGACTGCATTTTTGAGAATATTAAAAAAGGGTACGAGAAGGAGGTGTATAGAAAGCACGGAATATAAAATAAAATCGGATTTTCTCTGCTGAAAAGCCTTTAATAAGTTATCTTGGAAAACGGTAGAAGAAAATTGGCTGAAGACAAAATGTATAAGTCTTCTTATTTCCCTTAATGAAGAATAAGCGGAGTCTGTTTCTGCTGAAGTCTTAAAAACCGATCTTTTTTCACTTTCCTTATTCAATGTTATACTAGAGTTTTTCTATATAAAATTCTATATATAACTGCTCGGTAGTACCTACTACTTACCTGCCACATTTTGGGGAACTGGCGTGCGTCACGCAGGGTGAGACCTATTTATCAATCTATGTGAGCTAACCTGGAATTGTGACATCTACGCGCATTACACTTATGCCGGTCAAGCCTAGGTTCAATTATTATTCTGGATCCACCAACGAACCGAAGCTCATGTGGATCCCCTCGACATTCACCCTCACGTGGGGACCTCAGGCACTGGGTAATAATCCCAGCCCTTCCCCTTTAAATCAAGGGTGCAAGTGTTGCTGTAGGGGATACTCCCTGTGATCACACCGTTAATTTTATTTCATCACCGGACACAGGTCCCAATGGGCTAGTCCCAAGAAATAATGCTAACCATTTAGCTCAGTCGGTAGAGCGTTCGGCTAGAAACCACAGGCTGATAACCGACTTTAGGGCGCCCGACGACTTTTACTTACTTACTTTACTTATAAATAATTACATCTCAACACATTTATGTAATGTCAATGCTTATTTTAAAACCGTCCTGTTTTCTGTCAGGTCTTCCGCTGTTTCTCAATGTCCCCAGTTATTTTCTCTGCCCTGAGGATCATTCAAAGCAATTGACAATTGCTATTACGGCGAGCTTCATGTTCTTCACCTTTTTGTAAGATACAAATATGATTTCAATCCTCTCGTTTTCTTTTCTTTTATTCGGTACTCCACTTGGTATGACCAAATACACTGACGGAAACTCATTCATCTCTTCAAGTAGCATGACTAGCCTAGGAACCACAGTTTGATGAGCAACCTCTTGGATTTCACTGGCCTCAAGAGGTGGGAGGGGTGCAAAGCAATTCTGCTGGTGAGAAAAAATATTTTTGAGTTAATATAGGTGACGTTACCATATTTATAAACATATTCCAATAAGTTTTGATTTTAGAGTACTTGAGTTCGATAATTGTATTTGAACCCCGCCATTGTGTCTGCAGAAATAGAAGAAAGCAAAAATTTATTGAGTGATTCTCTAGACAGTAACAATGTTTAAAAACTAAGAGCAAATATCGTATTCGTTCGGGTACCTCACGCGAGTAATGGTTAGCAAGTTCGATTCACAGACCCTTGTTAATGATATCGAATTCCCATTGGGCGCTGCCATACTTCTGACCTTGTGCCCCATCTAAGTTTAGTAAATAACTATATTTTAGAACACATGACTAGAAACTTGTATCCTTTTTTAAAAGTAAAATAGTTTCATGTAATTAAAAAAAAAAGGTTTTTCATATGAATTCCTGATTAAGGCTTTCTTTTTTTTTTTTGTTCTTATACATACTTCATTCTGTTCTTTATTTATTTTTTCCACCTCGATTTTATTGTTCGAAGATGAATTTTAATTCGTTGTCGATGTTCTCATGCTAATCGGTTCAGCTGGCTGAAGTAAAATCATTCAAATGGTAACAATGATCGGAAAAGCACGAACCAAGTTAAGAAGAATTTATTAAAATGCTAGCGGATATATGAAGAATCGTTTCGTGCAAATTTTGTGTCGAAAATCCGACAGTCTATTGTTGGTTAAGCGAAAAAATGTATTATGTGTCCATAAAAAAAAAGGAGCAGCAATTTAAAAATTACATTATGAATAAAGATTACATGGAAAAAGGTATTTTTTATAAATCTCTACTAGGAACACTGTTTCATGTAATGATATTATTATTTACTCCTTTTGAGTTTTCACATCAGCATTAGCTGATGGTCTTTCTCTGGAGTCTGAATGACAGCAAGTCTCTTCAGTCTCCAGGACTCTTCTGAGTATTCTGGCAGATTGCGGCAGTGCAGTGCTCTGAATCGTTTTAATCCTTCCTCTGATTTTCCAAACTTTCCAACCCTTTTCCAATCCTTTTGAGACTGTTCCAAGTGCACCAACTACAATTGTATCACTTTCACTTTCATATTCCATAACTTTTCAGTTCTCTGGCAAGGTCCAGATATTTGTCCATTTTTTCATTTTCCTTTAGCTTCACCCTGTGATCTGCTGGCACTGCAAAATCCACCAGTTGGCAAGTTCTTTCTCTTTGGTTAATCAACACTAGGTCTGGTCTTCTTGCTGGGATAAGATGATCCGTTTTTATTTCAAAATATTATTATTATTATTATTATGATTATTATTTTATGAGTTTTTCACACCTGCTGTAGCCGGTGGTTCACTGGAGGCCCAGTGACAGCATGTCTCTTCGGGTCTCCAGGTCTCTTTTGAGTATTCTAGACGATCTTAACAGTGTTGTAGTTTGGATGGTCGCTCGATTCTTTTCTCTGGTTCCAATTCCCAAAATTCTTTTCCAGACCTTTGGGGACCGTTCAAAGGGCACAAATTACAATAGGTACGATCTTCACCCTCATATTCCACAGTTTCTCAGTTTTCTGGCAAAGTCTAAGTATTTGTATATCCTTCGCTTTCTTTCATTTTCCTCGGTGATCGGCCGGGACGGAAAAATCCACGAGATGACAGGTCCTTTCTTTTGTCGATCAATATACTATGGGATCCGTCTTATTATTATTATTCTATATTATTATTATTATTATTATTAATTATTATTATTATTTTATTATTGGTTTTTATGGATCCGTCTTATTATTATATTATTATTATTATTATTATTATTGAGTTTTTCACACCAGCGTTAGCTGATGAACTTTCACAGCAGTCTGAGGGACAAAAATTCTCCTGTCTTCAGGACACTCCTGAGTATTCCAGCTGATTTCAACAATGCTGTTGTCTGGATGGTCTCAATTTTTCCTCTGATTTTCAGTTCCTCAATTCTTTTTTTCATATTAATACTCGTGTTCCTTATTTGTACGACCTTTATCATTTTGCCACACCCTCTGGTTAAAAATGAGACCAATCCAAATTGTGCAAGGTGAAATGCAAAAAATGTAAAATTCTGATTCTCTGGTGTTGCTTATCGGCAGAATTCTTATTTCTAATGAGTGCCGTCACAGAAAAAAAAGAAAGAAAGAGAGCAGGGAAATATAGAACGATACGGTGAGCGCGCGGAAAGCGATAACGCTAATCTGTCTCAATTGAACATAATGAAAAGATGAAAGTATTTCTAAACAAATTTTTTAAATAAAGTACATGAGTGGGCAGATATCAGCTGTATATTTAATATGTTTAAAAACGCCAGGAAGATTAGAGTCGTACAGACAGATGAGAGAGAGGGAGAAAAGAAGAGAACGATGGTAAGAGAGAGAGAGAGAGAGAGAGATGAGAGAAAAAGAGAAAGATCATAAGAGAAAGAAAGAGAAAGAGAGAGAGAAAAGAGTGAAAGATGGTAAGAGAGAGAGGGGGAGGACAAAATAAGAGAAGATGGTAAGCGGAGAGAGAGAGAGAGAGAGATGAAGAGAAAAGAGAAAGATTCGTAAGAGAGAGCGAGGAGAATAGAGGAAAAATATAGTAAGAGAGGGAGAGAGAAGAGAGAGAGAGAAGAGAGGAGAGGGAGGGAGAAAAAGAAGAGAAATATGGTAAGAGAGAGAGCGAGATGAGAGAAAAAGAGAAAGATCGTAAGAGAGAGAGAGAGAGGAGAAAAAGAGGAGAAAGATGGTAAGAAGCGGAGAGAGAGAGGGGGAGAGAGGGGAGAAAAGAGAGAAAGATGGTAAGAGCGAGAGAGAGAGAGAGGGGGAGAGGAGGGAGAAAAGAAGAGAAATATGGTAAGAGAGAGAGAGCGAGATGAAGAAAAGAGAAAGATCGTAGAGAGAGAGAGAGAGGAGAAAGAGGAGAAAGATGGTAAGAGCGGAGAGAGAGATGGGGGGAGAGAGGGAGAAAAGAAGAGAAAGATGTAAGAGAGATAGATGAGAGAAAAAGAGAAAGATGGTAAGAGAANTAAAGACTTCCTTTATGTTACATACTCATACAACATATACCCATGTTGGGTATATACATAAGTGTTATTTTACTGGAGAGAGGAGAGAGATAGACACAGTGAAGAGAGATGCAACTTTCTTCTTTACCATTTGGTATCTCCTAGTGATTTCTATTCTTCCTCTCCATGTGAATTCTATTTTATTCTTGTTGGCTGTTCGTCTTTGATGCATTCCTTCTTCTTGTAAGTCTGTGCCAAGACATTTCATCAATCAAGAACACCATATTATTAAAACTTTATATTACTTAACAAAATTCTTCTTCTAACTAAACACAAACGCCACGTGTGCATAATTAGGCCCATTGCACTCATCGGACACCTAAGAGAGTACTAACGGGTTAACTTGTCCCACGTGACCACGTACTTCGCGGCTTTCGGCGAATATCCATGGAAACCTTTGCCCGGGATATGAAAACCACCCTCAGAAAATACAGACAATAACTATGCAACCGCCATAGGTATTGCCAACATTTTATATGTTTAAAATAATTATCGCCAGTTTTTTTTTATGGCTATTTTTCAGTACATTTAGTATAATCTATTCCTATGTTCAATTTACACTAGAAGAGCATACCCACTGAGGAGTACCATATATATTTAAAAATTCTGTCCGTTCAGGCCTCAGTTTGGTATATGCAGATGCGACCGTCCTTGAAAGGCGCTAAGGTTACTTTTAAGTTAATTCGAGATTTTTCTCTGCGTTTACCCCTACTACTGAACCTCCAGCTATAATATGCTCCCCAATCCCCTAGGGTTCGTGATGCATTAGTCGTGTGCCATGAGGTGGTGGGGCGATATCTGTCTTCTTGGGCCTAGACGACGTACCAGACTGGCGAGGATGCTCAAGCGTAAGATATTAGGGACTGATGGCAACGCGCCTCTGCGTAGGACATCCACTGCAGCAAAGCAACTAACATAGTGTATTCCCTAGCGGCTCTTTACACGCCAATAGCCAGAAAAGTGTGAGAAAGAGTGTATAGAAATTCACACATCACGTGCTTAGTACAACTATCCTGCCATTTCACCTTGTATCTGTATAGTGACATGACTGAGCCGAACCTCTAAATGGATTCATTTCGCGTGTCCTAGGCACTTGACTGATCCCAGGACTCCCAGATTTTTCGGTAAAGTTTCCAATGTGTCTAGGTATATTTTGGACTTAGCAACAGATTGTCTAGAAGCCATTCACCATTGTGGGAGTTGTAGTGATCTTGTTAATGGTACTGATTCCATGTAGAATAGATCTACCGTGTGTGAATTCCTATGGGTGATGAGAGATGAATGTTATATTAATAGTATTGTATCTCTCGATAATCGTCGTCTGTTTAATGCAGTTAAACTTTGATGAGGCATAAACGAGCGTTTAATTGCAATTGATTGTTCCAGGACCCTCTAAACTAAACGCTAACCTTAGAGCAAACTTTCATAATCTTTATAATTATATTGCGCTCGGCTTATCATTCGTGATTAACTTGACATCAACTAACCCACATTGGTGGGTAACTATCGTTTCCATTTTCGACGGCCGACATTTGGTAATCAATTTTTTGTTTATCAATATTTTACCAAGTAAGCTGACCTGCCAGCTGACAGGTAGTCCTACACAACACTAATACAGTGTGGTTTGCAATTTGGTATATATATAGTTACGTATTATGTCCACAGGATATCCATACTTATAAATGCTGGCAGAATTTATTTATCTTATTAAAATGAAATTAATCTGATTCCAGTTATGTGTCAGTGTGTGTTGCCTGGTGGACCGTGTTCCGGTCTTCTAAGGGCTCGTATCATGGTTACGATCATCGTTTGTTCCCTATACTGATGGTTAATTAGTGATGTAAAAATTATCTATTACCGTTTGTTCTTCTGTCGATCATTTCTTATCAGTCAGACAGACATCTTGTCAACACAAATTTTACATCCTTAACCGGCTATACGACATTATTATTACGAACATATGTGATGGTTCAAGGACTAACAGCGATAGCACAATAGGTGATTTTATACAACCAAAAGGAAGCCATTGGTACGGATTTGTTGTGAATCTGGTTCAATAGCATCGGACGGGAATACCCGGTGCGGGAACAGCTACGTTGACATCAAAATCTAGATAAAAAGATCAAAAAAACCCAACTATTGTTCCTGGGTTACATATTCTTAATAATCGTATGGTAAATATCACTACACATACCATATGTTTTTCTCCTGCGACACGATAAATATAATCTATGTGGTACATACTCAAGTATTAGATGTAAATGAAGATATCTTTGCCGACACACCTTATAGGAAGCCAAAAGACAATAAGACCCAACCGAACAAACACCTATAGAGCGAAACACACATATATCTACAACCACAGCCCACCACAATTAATATCAAATATAGTGAGATAAAAGTTACATGCCTTTTAGAAGAACCGGAGAGGAAATCAGTAATCCATATTTTAATAAAAATAACACATTTCAACCTGACACATTTATAGTGGACGCATATCTGTGACCATATCCGTACGTACACCAAATTGCAACACCTGTATATGAACTCTCAGCAGCAGGCACTTCTGGTAAAAATTGATACAAAAAATATTAAAAATTGACCAATGAGAAACGTATACAGAACGCATTTAAGATCGTTGGTAATTGTCCTGAAATCAATTGCAAATTGAACGTTCTGCTATCAAGACCAACAGACGACGATTACAAAGAAAACTATTAATACTACATTCATTTCTACCTAAGATTTCAAGGAACACTACAGGAATACCATTACAAGGACAAACCAAATGAACCTTACCTCAATATCGACTTGGATTTACCAATAGCATACCTAAAAGTAAAGTTGTTGGCAACTAGCTTATTGTCAATATTAGGAGGACAGCGAGGGATTCTATCCCTTTTTCACTTGTGATAGACTAGGGAAATTGTTTTGCTGAGGTGGAGCGCCACACCTAACGTCAGCTTCCCATTTTAGTGCAAAGAACAGATGACCCAATCTGCACCACTAATACGCTGAGTTGGCGGGGACCGGTATCGAACTCAAGACCTTGCGCTTTCAAGGCGGGTGCTCTACCAACTGAGCTGAACCGATCCCTAGGCTTAACAGAAGAACTAAATGTCTAAAATAGCCTCCATAATTTTAACATATATAAATGTTGCATACCTATGCGGTTGCATAAGATTATTGTCAACCCCCTGTATTTCTGAAGGGATGGTCCCTTTTCATATCACGGGCAGGACTTTCCATGGAATATTGCCGAAAGCCCGCGAAGTACGTGAAGTCACGTGGGACCAAGTTAACCCGTTAGTACCTTCTTTAGGTGTCCGATGAGAAGCATGGGCTCATTATGCACACGTGCGTTGTGTTAGTTAGAAGAAGAATTTTAGTTAAGTAAATAAAAGTTTAACTAAATAATATGGTGTTCTTGATTGATGAATGTCTTGGCAACAAGACTTACCAAGAAGAAGGAATGCATCAAAGACGAACAGCCAACAAGAATCTAGAAATAGAATTCAACATGGAGAGGAAGAATAGAAACCACTAGAGATCACCAAATGGTCAAAGAAGAAAGTTATGCATCTCTCTGTCCACCTGTGTCTATCTCTCTCCTCTCTCCAGTAAAATAACACTTATGTATATACCCAACATGGGTATATGTGTATGAGTATGTAACATAAAGGACGAAGTCCTTAAAATTAACTGATTGCAACCCGGGGAATGCTGATAAACTAAGATCTTACATGCAGTCCGAGACATGATCAATCTCGCTCGGGTCACTTTAGCGAGAGGAGACTATGTTGAAAAAAAATCCGAAACACTAATTGAACTAGACTTATCCCAAATGATGCACCCAACAGCATCCAACAGCATCATAGTGGTACATTTTTCAAAATCGTCCAATCCTTCATACATCTGACAAATTGCTATTAATAAATTTGTAAAAAAAAAAGTAAAGTTGACAGAGTGGCCTTGCGTCAGTATCAGCCGGACAGTGAGAAAGAGTCTATTCCCATTTAGTTGGCGCTAGACCAGGGAGATTGCTTTCTTTGCTGAGGTGGAGTGCCAAACATACTGTCAATTCCCCACTTTAACACACCGATCAGATTATCCAATTCATGCGCTGGGTTAGTGGGGACCCGTATCGAACCCGGAACCTAACGATTCCGATGCGAGTGAGCTACCGAGCGAGCTAAACCGGTCACTGCCTTATAAAAGCCGGATAGATTTGTGAGTTTATTAGTAACGTAAACTGACAAGAAATATTTATGTCATTCACAATTAAAACTGACATAAGGGACTTGTTAATAAAACAAGTGAAACAGAAAAACGGAGTGAATAGACGGAACGAAAAGAAACGAAATTTTACAGTAAAAAGAAAATGAAGATATCCACATTAAAAGATGTAAAAAATAACAAACATCTTTAGGACAAGTGGAAGGAGAAGGGTTAAAACAGAGAGAGAGAGAGAGTGGGAGAGAGAGAGAGAGAGTGTGTGTGTGTGTGTGTGTGTGAGAGAGAGAGAGAGAGAGAGAGAGAGGAGAGAGAGAGAGAGAGGGAGATAAATAGAAATAGAATGTGCATTTTCTGAGGGCATGAAATAGAGTATAGATAGATAGAAAGAGAGAAAGAGAGAGAGAGAGAGAGAGAGAGAGAGAGAGAGAGAGAAGAGGAGAGAGAGGGAGAGAGAGAGAAGGGGAGAAAAGAAAGAGATAAATAGAAATAGAATGCATTTCTGAGTGCGTTAAACAGGGTATATATAGATAGAAACATATATGTATATGTCCTATAAGATCATCATATATAGAAATTAAACACGAAATAAAATAAAGGAAGAAAAGAGAAAATAACGTCTCTGTAATTTATAATTGAATTTTTCGGACTGTTGTACTCATCATTATCGTGGTAAGAAAAATCACAATGTTTCGGTCGTTCTATCCTCCGGTTTTCATTGCGTTTTCTGTGTATCTGTTACATAATTAGTGGATACCTAATACATTTTTAAGGTAGTGTAGAAATCATTATGGCGATCAGTACAGCTGATGGCATTGAGAGGGAGTGACAGCGCTTAACCTCACTCTGACCTTGCTTTCCGGGGATGGATCATGAGAACCGGAAGGAAATAGAAGGCCCTCTTCCGGTTTAAGGATACTAAGTAAGTAAGAGTCAGTTAGAACTTAGAAGCCGAGCTAGCAACATGCGCAGAATGTCTGGTTGGGGATTTGGAATAAAGTAACATCAACATAAATGGAAGTCTTGTGTTTATTACCAAAAACTAACAATAACACAGGGCTTCTGATAACGAGAAACCCCAACAGAAACAAGACCCGAAATCCCCATACAAGAAAGACCAGACGAGACCTTAGAAGATATATCAGACCAAGATAGATGATAGACGATCAGAAGCAAAGCCGGCCAGAAGAAGAGACGACAGAGTAAGAAGTAAGAAAGGTATATAACGTTATATAGATTTGGTACTGTGAAAAGACCAGTATATAACATATCCAACCATAACAAAGACCCAAAATGGGAAATCATTTTGAATCATTTAGCTATTGATCGAATAAGAATCGAAGAAATTTTGAAGATCTTATTCAAATAAAGACGTGATTATTTTTGCACGGCTATCAGTCGACATGCGTCACGAGCATCATAAACGGTCATTTAAAGAAATGGTTTAGTAACCTTTTCTGATGAAAGCCGGGGGATACAACAACCGAAACGTTGACATTTTACATACCACAATAAAGATGAGGACCACAGCCCGTAAAATCAAAGTTATGGTCACGTCAAGCCCTAGCACCTATATGATTTTCCCAACCCTATTGCCCTTATGGCAAGCCCCAACCCCTTTTTATCATATGGGTGCTAGAAAGCGGTGACTGCGGGTCTACATGTCCTGGGAATGACGTTAAACTCTATCTGATGGTGAGGTTCAAGTTTTGGAGGTTTGGGGAATGTGGAGCACCCCCTTCATCACATTACTCCCTGGTCCACTCTGACCCGGAGTGGTAGTAACTGTTAGGGTCCCATCTATGGGTTAAATAGAAAAACATGAGTTGATAAACAAAATTGTATTATCCATTAAAAATTGATTTATTTCAAAACTTTAACGGTATTAAATGACCCACTGAGGTTGATATGCCGTAAAACAAAAAACCAAACCAAAGTTATACGCATCAAGCCTCATCCCAAAAATTCTCTGTAGTTATTTGACAAAAAGTTTATTATAATTGTGCTTATTTAAATTATACATGATTTACCTTTACTTTCACCATGTTTAATTTTTAAACTTGATAAACCTGATTCAGTGAGACGGCCATTAACTTATCTTTTCAAGAGAAAGAAGTTAATTACTTATAGTTGGTTATTTAAATTACTAACACTGTCCATATGGAAAATTGCAAATACTCAGTCGTTACTCTTATCTTTTTTTATTATCTTACAGTTTTATTTTACTTCCATTGTTTGTTTTCTTTCTTTTTCCTCATTTGTTTCTCTTAACTGTAAATATGCAAGTAATGTTGTTTAAATTAGGTGCTTTTAATTCTTAACCGAAAATTTTAAGATTTTTTTGTGTGTGTGGACACGTGGTTTTCTTCCAGTGATAGACTGTCTGACATTCTAAATTCTGACATTCTGAGATGTTATCTTTTATTTTTCTATTTACTAGCAGGGTTACTCGACGTTGCTCACGCTCGTTATTATACAAAAATATGATAAAAAAAAATAGATCCTTTCTACAAGTATTCCTCTACAAAAAGACCCACTACAAATAAGATTATCGAAACCAGATCTTTCAATCAAACATTTTCTATAGAGAATGATTATTTTATTTCTATTTTTTGTCGTGTATTTGACCATTATTGCCTTCACCGCATCCTTTGTGATCAATGGCGGCAATTAATCTCTAACACTACTGCTCGGGCATGATGCAGAATATCCTCCCACCGACATGCTCTTCTTGCAAAGATGTCTTTGCTGGCTCGACAATGCTCTTCATTGACAACCCGATGATATCATTTGTGAATCCATCGATCCAGTATAATTTCAGAGCCTACAAGAACCGCGAAGGTGGTCAACGGATAACATGCTTCACAACAGTCACGCAAGATTCTGAGCTGATCCTATGTTCAGGCATTTATGGAGTTCGCCGATCAAATCGCAAAACCGCTCTGTCGACTGGGGCGTTAGAATGTACCGCCTGCTCCTCTGCAGAGGGGTAAGACTCCCCCAATGGGGCCACCTGTTGGCTGTGGGTGGCGACCCGTGATGCTTAAGGTTAGAAACCGGGTGGATGAGCAGTTCATGACTTGCAATACTCCACTTTGGCCCTATCTTGGGCGGGCGTCGGAGAGGCCCCCCCCGATTAATCGGCTGGTCACGTCAAGCCCTAGCACCTATATGATTTACCCAACCCTATTGCCCTTATGGCAAGCCCCAACCCCTTTTTATCATATGGGTGTATAAGGCGGTGATTGAGGGTCTACATGTCCCGGGAATGACGTTAGATTCTATCAGATGGTGAGGTTCCAGTTTTGGAGGTTTGGGAAATGTGGAGCACCCCTTCATCACCATTGCTCCCTTGTCCACTCTGACCCGGAGTGGCAGTACCTGTTAGGGTCCCATCTATGGGTTAAATAGAAAAACATGAGTTGATAAACAAAATTGTATTATCCATTAAGAATTGATTTGTTTCAAAACTTTATCGGCATTAAATGACCCGCTGAAGTTGATATTGTAATATATTGTCTGATCGGTGCACCCAAGGACCGGGCTGAATAGGAAGTGCATGGGGGCCAGGTGCAGCCTGGAAACGAAAACAGGATGTGGCCCTGACCTGACCTTTTGCACCTGAAAATGCAGGTGGATGTTGTCATGGTTTCAGTGCAGAAATCTGTAGGCGTAGCCTTAGCCAATGAAAATAACCTGCGTGGGCGAAGAGGCGTGTCTGCAGAAAAAAACTGCGTAGGTGTCACGAACAAGGAGGCGTGACACCGGGGGTCAGATTCAAATAAAGAAGCCGTTGAGATCGATTAGGCAGACGGCGATCAGGTTCAAATAACTCCCGAAGGCTCCACATTGCGTAACCCTGCCCACGACTCTCAGATGTACACAACCGGGGAAAATAAACATCTCTTATATTTTCCTAAAATACAAGTGTTTGTGTTTTTGCGGGTCCAGTGTGTAACAATATACCTTAAAACATACCAAACCAAACCAAATCAAATCGCAAATGACTAACACTTATATCTACTTGCGTTGAATCAACACGCATTTGGTATATGGTGGATTCTTTTTTGGAGCCGGCTGAAACGACCCAGGGTGAATGGCGCCACAGATACAGATAGATATATCTGTCGGTATTAAATGACCCTCTGTGGTTGATGTACCGTAAACCAAACCAAACCAAACCAAACCGGCGTTTTCCCCAATAAAATTATAATCGTGAACCACATTTTATTATACAAAAAATATACTACACGAACTTTAGAAGATTTTAACCCAATCATCCCCCTTTTTTTTAATGAAGACGTGTTGATGTAACAATTCGAAATTTCAGAAAAGAAAATTATCAAGAATCATCTCAATTCAACTTCAATCCTTTGAATAAATGTCATCAAGTATAGAGCGTTTACAGACCAGTTTTTCATTAATATATGTTTGAAATTTTAAAACCTTTTAAATATAATCTCTGTGTGTCTATCACTCATTAAAATATCAGTATTTTTTTTTTTGTAATTTCAGATACGTAACCACATTAAAATTATTGTCTTTTTTTCATCGAGTATGATAGTATGATAACTATGTTTTGTAAAACAAAAATATATGAGAAATCTATCTGTGATGAATTTATCTTCCCAAAATACTGAGACTGAGACAGGGTAGGGGAAGAAACTATCTAATGGGTGATAGGGAAATTCTGCTCGTATTCAAATTGTATATTTAACGTGACAGGATCTTTTTGGTTTGTGTGTGTATGTAAGGTCATTATATTTTTATGTGTGACGTGGCTCTAATTAAGGGAGTATATAATTCCTATACTTATTTGGATCTGTGGTATATTCTATTCTTCATAACTGCTATTTTGGATCAGGGTAGCTGGTTCTATTGTTGGTATGGCATTTTCTCCGCTATTTGAGTCTGGAATTACTTGGGATCTTCTTGGGAACACGAGACATTGTTGTTTTCCCAAAACCCATTTATTTTTCTTAAACTTAAGTGAAAATGCCTTAGAGTACTGACTTCATTTTCTATCTGCCATTCTCAAACACTCAGCCCAGACTCTCTCATCCCCTCACTATCTCCCTTTCACTCTTCGCCCTGTTGGCACGTTTCAACCAATCAGAAGGCAACAGGTCTGCCTTTCTCAGTCAGTAGAGCGTTCGGCTAGAAACCACAAGGTTCCTAGTTCGATACCGGTCCTCGCCAACTCAGCGTAGGAGTAGCACAGGGATCTGTGCGGTAAAGTAAGGAGCTGATGGTAGGAGTGGCGCTCTACCTCAGATGCTAAAATAATCTCCTTGGTCTAGCACTATTGAAAAGTGGATAGACTCCCTCGCTGACTGGCTGATACCGACTTTAGGCCACCCCGTCGACTTTACTTTACTTTACATAACGTATAATTAATTTTCTTTTGTTTTTTCCACATTTCCACACCTTATTATTTTACACAACTTGTAAAACGGACAAGGTACTTTTGTTGCATAGCCTCTTCATTGGCACTAAATAATTATAATGTTATATATCTCTTTCTTTCTTTCTATTTCTTGGCCGTCTTTAGTATTCTGATCGTCTTTGGTATATCTTCTAACATCTTGACTTGGTCTGGAATCTTCTAAGGTCTGGACTTTCTGTTGCTATGTTCCTGCTGGCTGGTCGTCCTGGATTCATTTCTTAGTCTTGTTACCAAGACATTCATCAACCACAAGAACGTATCAATTATACAACTTTTATTTCCTTAACTATACATTTCATGTAACTAAATATCTGACTAACATGGCGCGCGTGAGTTCCAGTTTATGGCCGACCGCTATGCCTGACGTCCAACTACAAACTGGAGACCGAACAGGTCCCACGTGACTTCACATATTTTGGCGGGCTTCTGTAATTTTCCATGGAAGACCCGGCCATGGTATGAAAAGGGTCATCCCCTCAGAATTACAGGGGACCGTCAATAATCTTATGCAACCGCATAGATTATGTAACACTTTATCCTTGGTACATTTCTCTTCTAAATATCGAAATTCTGTTTATTTTTCTTTTACAATTTCATTTCAAACTATTCTGAAAATTATATTATAATTCTATTATAATTCTATTATATATATTATTCTATTATAATTCCAATATAATTATCATTTCTTTGAATATAATTATTATATAATTATTATATGATAATATATATTCTATTATTCTATTATAATTCTAAAAATTCTTTTACAATTTCATTTCTTTCAAAAAGTCATTTCTTTTCTAAATAAAAGGTGGGCGTAGCAGTAAGCAAGTATATATCAACAACATATTTAAAAACGGATTGAAATTCTGTTTACTTTTCTTTTACATTAGTTGGTTTGAGTATATCAAAAATTATATCTTGGCGAAACTTGATGATTGAACATCTTTGAATTTGTTTTTTGTTAAGTTTTTAAATGCCATCTTTGGCCAGTTGAAAAGGGCTTAAAGTAAGTAAGTCCTGAGTTGTGGAATCGTTTGGTAAGTGAATACGTCCTATCCTGTGTATTGTTAAAGTTCCAGTGATTTAATCCTGTCTGTCGTCCACGAAAGTCAAAGTAGTTATGAGCAGTTATGGCCAGTACAGCCGGTATGAGTATTATATCAGCAACAGAGTACTGCCAGTGATTGGCCAAGAGAGATCACATGGT
>CM042144.1:5836878-5864378 GCA_023376005.1 Doryteuthis pealeii | reverse complement strand
CAAATTTACAAAGAGTTTTGTATTTCTTATGTTCTTTGAAAAAAAGAACGAGACAGAGAGGCAGAGAGAGTCAGAGAAACAGATACAGTGAGAGACAGAGACAGAGACAGAGACACAGACACAGAGATAGAGAGAGAGAGAGAGAGAGAGAGAGAGAGAGAGAGAGAGAGAGAGAGAGAGAGAGAGAGAGAGAGAGAGAGAGAGAGAGAGAGAGAGATACAGAGAGAGAGACAGAGAGGGACAGAGAGACAGAGAGAGACAGAAGACAGAGACAGAAACAGAGGCTGAGGCAGAGAGAGAGAGAGAGAGAGAGAGAGAGAGAGAGAGAGAGAGAGAGGGGGGAGAGAGATAGTGAGTGAGAGACAAACAGACAGACAGAGAGAGGGACAGAGAGAGACAGAGACAGAGAGACAGTGAGACAGAGACAGAGAGAGAGGGCAGAGAAAGAGACAGAGGAAGTCATAAAACTAAAAAAAGGTATAAAAGCAAAAGAGTGAAGTATAGTATTTTGGCTTATTTCGTTGTGATCAAAGGTCAGGGTTTTGGATTACGATAGATAAAGAAAGATGCGTCATTCTTGTTATTACATTAAGGTGGAGCTTAATCGAAAAGAAATAAATCCGTTTGATGCTAAGAAAACTTCAAAAATATACGACACAAAATACGTTACAAAGGTATACACAACGATTCCAAATACTTTGTACTCGATATAGTTACGACTAAAAATCTTTGTCTTAAGTATCTATATTTAGGTGCAGCTAGCCGGAGTTTCCGCTCGAGTTGGGTAAAAGGCAAGGAATTGAAGCACGACTGATTAGAATGTTGGTTGGTTGAGTTTTTACGGTATGCCAACCCTTGTTGGGTTATTTTATGCCGAAGACGTTTTGTTTTATTCATTTTTGTTGGGTATTCAATTTTTTTCAAAGCCAATTTTTTAAACTCATTTTTAATTCTCATTTTTTATCTATCTAACCCATAGATATACCCTAGCTGGTACTACTCAGGGTATGTGTGGACCTCTGGAGTAGTGACAATAAAAAGGTAGTCCACATTCCCCTGAGTTCCAGAATTTGAATTTAGCCACTAAAGTAGTACAAGGAGGCTTATGTGCCGGTTGGTTCAATCGGTTGATGCATTCGCCTAGGTTAATCGCAAATTTTCAGTTTCAAAACATGAGTAGCTCAGACTGAGTAATCTGATCACTACAGTAAAGCATTTAGAATATGAGGGTAGATGTGGCACTCTACCTTAGCAAAGAAATCTCCCTCATCTAGTACAAACTAAAAGCGGATAGACTCCCTTGTTTTTTTTCATGTATTTGTTTCTTTGTTTGTTTAATTTTACTTTCTCCCTAAGATTCACTGTTTTGTTTTGGTTTGTTGGCTTTTACGGCATGTCAAGCCTTGTTGGATTATTTTATGCCGTAGATGATTTATTATATTAATGCTTGATGAGTATTCAATATTTTTTATAACTAACTTTTTTTTAAAAATTTTAAACTTATTTTTCTTCTCACCAATAGTTGAGACCCGATCAGGTACTACCATTCCGGGTAGAGTGGACCTGGGAGTAATGTCAAGGAAGGAGTATTTCACATTCCCCAGAATTTTACAATTGAAACTTCCCCATCAGATAGATTTTAATTTTGTACCCAGGAAAGTAAGACAGTCAATCACCGCCTTCTAGCACATATATGATAAGAAGGGCACCTCACGTGGTGTAATGGTTAGCAAGGTAGATTTGCAGACCATTGTTAGTGAGTTCGATTCTCACTGGGTGCACCATACTTCTGGCCTTGAGCCATATCTAAGCTAAGCTTAGTAAATAACTATATGATAAGAAGGGTTGCCATAGGAGCAATAGGGTTGGTTGTTCCTATAGGTCCTAGGGCTTGACATGACCATGATCGGAGGGGGCCTCTCCGACCGCCCCTCTAGCTTAAGTAAATAATTCACTGGAACGGCAAACTTTACTTGGGGACAAGTTCTTTTTGCTTGTTAAATATCTCTTGGTCTTATCTTCTGGTCAGGATTGGGTTTCCGTTTAAATCTCAGATCCCCCAATAATTTCATGGTTTTCATTTTCTATTGTGTATTTTGATTTATGTCTATATCATTAGTTCATACGTTCAAATTTTGTTCACGTGTCCAATTTTCAGTGGATCAACTTTCCCACTCAGTCGTTCCTAGTCGTGTATTCCTTTTGTGCCTGTTTGCCACATAACCTACATTATTATTATTATTATTATTATTATTATTATTATTATTATTATTATTATTATTATTATTAATGATCATGATCATTATTATTTTAATCTGCATCTAATAGTGAGGTTCCAATTTTGGAGCTCTGGGGAGTGTAGGGTACCCCTTCATCACCATTACTTCCAGATCCACTCTAGCCCGG
Source organism: Doryteuthis pealeii (assembly GCA_023376005.1). Classification (NCBI taxonomy): domain Eukaryota; kingdom Metazoa; phylum Mollusca; class Cephalopoda; order Myopsida; family Loliginidae; genus Doryteuthis; species Doryteuthis pealeii. Next base: position 5,861,972 of record CM042144.1, on the reverse strand, counting down.
AGTGGTAGTAACTGTTTGGGTCCCATCTAAGGGTTAACTAGAAAAAATGATTTTTTTTTCAAAACATTGTTTTAAAAAATTGAGTTTCAATAAGAAAATTGAGTTTGATTTTTAAAAATTGAATACCCATCAAGAATTAATAAAACGAAAAGTCTCCGGCATAAAATATCCTAAAAAATGTTGACATGCCGTAAAATCCAACTAACCAACCATATATTATTATTATTATTATTATTATTATTATTATTATTATTATTAAATAGAAACGATTGCTTAAGATTATATAAACTGTGATCAAATTATTTGTATCGAATTTTGGCATTAAATAGCTCCTAAATGGTTGATATGCCGTTAGAAAATTAAACAAAATAAAAATAAAACTTGAATAAAAGTAGCTTTTTAGCCTGTTTATCGGAAATAATTGTTTCCAACAATGGTACATAGTTCTAAAAAAAATATATATCTTTTTCTTTGCACGAATATTTTCCAATTCGATTTAATTTTAGAAAATACCCCGAGCCTTGTTTTTTTTTTTCCTTCGTTTATCAGTCTCCTTTCAAAATATCAGATATTTGCAAATTGTGTTCACCCAGTAGTTGCAATGCCAAGAATAGTTATTATTGGTTTAAATTGGGTACATAAAAATGGATCAGTTTATTTAGTAAAATACATTTTTATTTCGGTATGAGTAAACACGGTGTTTACGTCAGCCATCGTTCTTGTAACACTATGACATATTCTTAGAGTTAAAAAAAAAAAATTATCAGCAAAAAACGCCATTAGTTTCTTTTTGAACTCTTGTAAGGAATTTAACATTTTTCATCATGTGGATTCTGTAAACATCAAAATAAATGCTTATCCAAAAGCAAGGATAATGAGGGTTCACCGAGACAGAGTAGGGCGTGTATTCAGGTCTCAGTGGGATTTAGTTCTTTGATGTTGTCAACGAATCGCCCTGTTCTTCGTTACCATAAAAATAAAGAACCAAATGGGTTGCCGATCATAGCACCTAAAATTGAATGATAAAATAAAATACACTGACGGGAAAATGCGGAGGTTCCCTTGGAGTAACGGGTATTGAAACGAGTTCAAATCCTAGATCAGGTTGTTTGCGCTTTAATTTGAACTAATACGCTTGGGAAATGTGTGAAATTATGTTGTATACCCTTTTCTTACTTCTTACTTCTGGTCGTATTTTCTTCTGGTCGGCTTTGCTATTTCTTCATCTATCTTGGTCTGGTCTCTTCTAAGGTCTGGACTTTCTTGGGGACTTCGGGTCTGGTTTCTGTCAGGGATTTCTCCTTATCAGAAGCCCTGTGCCATTGTTAGTTTTTAGGTAATAAATACAAGACTTCGATTTACTTTGATGTTACTTTATTTTCAATCCCCAAATCAGACATCTGCGCAGTTGAGACTTACATCCTAGGAGCTCGGCTCCTACCTTCTAACTGACTGACTTACTTACTATCCTTAAACCGGAAGACTGGGTCTTCTATGCCTTCCGGTTCTCACGATTTATCCCCGGAAGGCAAGGTGAGAGTCAGGTCAAGCCTTGTCACTCATCCTTCAAGGCCGTGGGCTGTAGCTTATAACGGCCATTTTGATTTCTACACTATTGCCATAAATATTAGGTATCAAATAATTATGTAACAATAATCTGTCCACTCACTCCAAACCCAGCTAGAGCAAACGGGATCGTTTAGTCTTAGTTAGGAAACCTATCTAGAAGAAGGAAAATCATTAATTCAAAGCAGATTTACTCTGCTTAAAAATGGCCTTGTGTCATATCTTGTCTATGGAGGAAATGAAATCTGCGACCAGAGTTCACATTCTGTACGAGACTCTTTGCATTTCACTTCATGGTAATACTCTTTGGAAAGCCATGAATTCATCTCTTCTCACTCAGATATGGGCCACCCTGTCGGCTGGGGCGTTAGAATGTTCCGACTGCACCTCTGCAGTATCCATTAAAAATGACTTTATTTCAAAACTTTATCGGTATTAAATGACCCACTGAGATTGATATGTTGTTAAACAAAACAAAACAAACGAATAGGTATGGGTAAATACAAGGACAAGCTGGACTCTTTGTTCGTTGTTATGGCAACCTCTCTAGAAGGAAAATTTTACCTCACGAAATAATTGACGTTTTGTCCTTCTTGTGGAGAAGGGGTTCAGTAATTACGTACACAGAAAATATAATTGCACTAACAAGACCTGTAGATATACCAAAGTATGATAATTTAACTATCATATTTTTATCATGTTCGGTTGAAACAGATTAGCGTTATCGCTTCCATGCGCTCAAATCTTCTACCTAACTTACTGCACTCTCTTTCTTTCTTTCTTATTATATTTTTCTGTGTAGCATGTCCTTTTTCTTTCTCTCTATCTATATAATAAAAAAACGGAATGGTTCATTATTTAGCTGAGGTGATGACACTCGTAAGAAATAAGAATTCGGTGAATAAGCATCACCAGATAATCAGGATCCACATTTTTGCATTTCATCTCGGGTGATTGGAACGGTCTCACATTTAACCAGAAGGTTGTTGCAAAATGGTAACGCTCGTTCAATTAACGAACACGAGTATTGATATCTTATTATAATGGAGATTGTGTGTTTTTCTGTCTGTAACCGAAACTATATTACTACTCAAGTCACAATTCCCTTAGTTATTTACGTTACATTCGCCGTGACTTTATTTTTTATCTAAAACTCAATTACTAATAAAATTGTTTTACGTTAATACTGTTGGCCTTATCTACATAGTAATACCATGCAATTGTATTTATATATACAACGAAATAGCGGTTTACAGTGTTAACGGGAAGGCTAATTTGCATATTGATATAAACATTTTTATTTATTAAATATGTGCTTAGTATTATTGATTTCTAATTGTTTGGTTGTGTCTTAATGAATATGACTAAAAATCTCGGGTATAAATTTAAACGAAATATATTAACAAGAAGAAATATCTGTAATTGTAATTTTGTTCTTGACTTTCTATTTTGACTAAATAGTTAAATTAGGAAAATTTAGCAATGAAAGACGGGAGTGATGGAAGAGTAAGTTTCAGCTGTTCTATTTTTCGATTATACCCACCTCTGTTTCAACTTTTTAAATCTGCATTGTTATTTAGTTTCATTAGTATTTCTAATTTAATTAATATTTTATTACATTAAAACTTAAATACTTGCACCCGGAGGGTGCATATATTTGCTAGTATAGATAATGTGTCGATGCTTTTCAATGTGACGTTTATTTTACATCTTAACTTCCTCATTCGTTGAACGAAATATGCAGAGGCGTATGTCTGTGCATTGATGTAATCCATGTGACATTTGACCATAGGATGGTGATAGCCTTATTTATCTGGACAATAAACACTTTAACATTACCAAGTCAATATGACGTCAAGCAAAATGAAATCCTTCGTCACAAGAATAACTTGAAGATGTTGAAAAGGGAAACGTATTCGTTTGATACGTGGCTGTATCCACTTGAAACCTCGAGTTGCAAGTTTATATTCGCATCGTTTATTTAAGTCTTAGAATTCAATTTCACCCGTTTATAAGGAGGCGCCCGTTGTGTAATGGTTATCTTCGTATGAAATGAACACGGCGGCACAAGTTCAAATCCTGGACGAAACTTGCTGCATTTCACGTAGCCCTAATACATTTGGGAATGGTATGAATACAACTATTCTCGCCCAAGCTATGGGTAAATAGTAGAACAGACTAAGCTCTTTAACAATGTTATGACAACCGGTGTAGGAGAATGAAAACCCTGAATTCAAATTCGTTAAACTTCGCTTAAAGAATTGACGTAAATGTAGCTATCATTTTGATACAACAGTTCGAGTAAAATAATATTATCTCTGTCCCACAATGGTTGTTAAATTGACATATAGATTTCATACGTTAAATGTAACAATTGTTATGGTGACTGAGGTTGTATCAATTTTCTTAAAGGTTATATTTGCATACTTTATTTACTATTGATATAAGCAAGAAAACTTTCATATAAAAAGAAAAGCAAATGAAATGTTTCTAAGAATAATAATATGCTATATCTCTCCCATAATAATTGTTACATTTACATATAAATTCCATGCACTAAATATAACAACTACAAGGAGACATATGTATTTAAAAAAATGACTATTCGGAAGGGTTGGGTAAATATTTAAAATTCAGGTTTACATTCAAATAACGGTTCAGTTTTAAGTGAGGAATTGGGTGTTCTAAATCGTAACGATGGTACATATTTTGTTTATTTTTTTTTCCTCTTTTAGTTGTTGTTATTTTTCTTATTGCAAATCTCTTGTGTCATCATTTCAACAAAAACAAGGAAAATAACCATTTGTTGGTGTCCTTTAGAAAATACTGATTGTATCACATGCAAAGGGCTAAGACCACTCCGAAATGGGTGTGACACTTAACTGCATCTTATAATGAAACTCCAATCATGGAGATTTGGGAAGTGGTCCACTCTGACCCAATGTGGTAGTATTTGTATGGAATAATCAATGGTGTGTATTTGAATAGAATTTTGAGTATTTGTATAGAATAATCAAATGAAAAAACTCAAAATTGTAGATAAGAGTAGAAAGTTACTAGAATTTTTAGGATGACGTATGAAAGGCTACCTATCGATCTCTGATTGATCAAAAATGCCAACAGACGAAGAGTGGAAGAGACGTAGTGAGAGGAGTGAGTCGTTTGCGAGTTGTCGGAGGAAACGGACGGAAGTCAGAAACTGGACTAAGTGTTTGAAGAGCGTAGACACAAAATGATTGTCTGTGTTCCAAGGCAGTTTTACTTTGGATAAAATAGATGAGCTTAGAAAAAACACGAATGTCTTGTGTTTGTTATTAAAAATTATGAACAGCACAATACAAGATATGCCAACATATTTCCAAGTAATTTCCAGACTCAAGGAATGGATAAAATACAAGCCTGTAGCGTTAGTTTGTGTTCGCCGGGTGGAGTTGTCTGCCCCTTTTAGTTTGATGATGCCCGCTAGGGCACCAGTATAAAAGCGCCGGTTTCAAAGCCTTTCGCTCTCTTTTATAGTTTTCAGCAACTACGAGCCACATGGGGTAGATTCTATCTAAACCCTCTCGTGGGGCTCCGCCCCCCTTACATTACTGTAAGTTCTTTACAGCATGGACTATCGCTAGTCTCATGTCTGTACTCTTTTATGTTATACTCTGTATCTTTCATGAATGTGTCTATCTTTTTATATGTAACTCGGTTTACCTTATTATGAACGTTGTATCTACTGTTATCCATGTGCTGTGTTATTAAATGTTCGTCTATTAACCTTTGTCGGAGTTATCTTGTATCTAAAGTTGTTGAACTTTACACCATCCTTACAAGCCTAATAACCATTAAGGAAATAGCAGCTACTCCGGTTCAGAAGAGCAGAGCCCAACAATCAAATCCGACCACAAGAAAAGTTAAATAGTAAGTAGATAAGTATACAATTATTACTATCACAACCAACTCCTTTCAATAGAATCCCACTATGCAACATTCGTATTCGATACAAACGCGAGCAAAAAATGTCTTAAAAAACAACTACATAAAAATGTTATTATGAATGCACAATTATCACGACCTCCTAGAATTTTAATTTAAAATAACGCTAGATAGTTTGGTATGTCGTTAAAATCAATCAATCATTAAATCAGAGATCATAATAAATGATAACCCCACGCTGATTCTGTAATTGGTGACCCCTCTTGCCTCGGAGAAGCCTGGTCGTGCATTCTAACTACTTTACCAACTAAGAAATGAGAACCGATGGGTTTGAAGAAACTAAAATCCAATATATACTCTCCTGGTCGACGTTTTAGGCGTTTAGTTCTGTTGGTAAATCCAAGTCGGTATTGTGTTTGGGTTCAGTTGGTTAATACTTATAATCCTGGTCTGTAGTATTCCTTGAAGTCCTGGGTAGAAAAGAGTGTAGTATCAGTAGATATCCTTGTAATCCCAGTTTGTTGTCTCCCTTGAGATACTAGGTAGAAAAGAGTGTAGTATCAGTAGATATCCTTGTAATCCTAGTCTTTAGTGTTCCCTGAAATCCTAGGTAGAAAGAGTGTAGTATCAGTAGATATCCTTGTAATCCCAGTTTGTTGTCTCCCTTGAGATACTAGGTAGAAAAGATTGTAGTATCAGTAGATATCCTTGTAATCCCAGTTGTTGTCTCCCTTGAGATACTAGGTAGAAAAGATTGTAGTATCAGTAGATATCCTTGTAATCCTAGTCTTTAGTGTTCCCTGAAATCCTAGGTAGAAAGAGTGTAGTATCAGTAGATATCCTTGTAATCCAGTTTTTTGTCTCCCTTGAGATACTAGGTAGAAGATTGTAGTATCAGTAGATATCCTTGTAATCCCAGTTTGTTGTCTCCCTTGAGATACTAGGTAGAAAAGATTGTAGTATCAGTAGATATCCTTGTAATCCTAGTCTTTAGTGTTCCCTGAAATCCTAGGTAGAAAAGAGTGTAGTATCAGTAGATATCCTTGTAATCCTATTATAATGGAGATTGTGTGTTTTTCTCTCTGTAACCGAAACTAAATCACTACTCAAGTCACAATTCCCTTAGTTATTGACGTCACATTCACCATGAATTTATTCTAATTTTAACCTCAATTATTAATAAAATTGTTTTACATTATTAATACCGTTAACCATATCTACATATTAATAACATGCTATTATATTTATATATACAACAAAATAGCGGTTTACAGTGTGAACGGGAAGGCTAATTTGCATATTGATATTTAAAATGTGATTTTAATAAATATCTGCTTAGTATTATTGATTTCTAATTGTTTGGTTTTATTTTAATGAATATAAGCAAAAATCTCTTCAATTAATCTTAAAAGAAATCCATTAACAAGAAAAAATAACTGTCTTTATTTCTTTACTTCCAATTTTAACTAAATACTTAAATTAGAAAAAATAACAATGAAAGACGGGAGTGATGGAAGAGTAAGTTTCAGTTGTTCTATTTTTCGATTATACTCCCTCTGTTTCAAATCTTTTTATCTGCATTCTTATTTAGTTTCATTAGCCTTTCTAATTTAATACGATATTCTATTACATTAAAACTTAAATACTTGCACCCGGAGGGTGCATATATTTGCTAGTCTTAGTAATGTTTTTTAATATCCTTGGGAGAAACGAGTATAGTATCAGTTATTCTCCGTGTAATCCTCGTCTGTAGGTCTTGCTCGCAGAAAAATTACCAACAACATTAAATGCTTTTCTGTGCTAATTTCTGATTGACCAATTTTCACCGGGAGTCCCGCTGTTGTTGGTAAACGTTCATAAATAAGGAGTGATGATTTGGCGAACATTTTATACTCAGGATAAACCATCATCTCTATCATGTTTCATAATCTTGTCGGTGCGAGTTTGATACACGCTTCACTGAGAATCCTACTTTACTCAGACTAGTACAAAATAAAAAACGCCCTCCTGGCGGTGTAAAAATAGATTTTTGAAACATAATGCCTGAGGGGTGGGAGTAAAAAATTCAATGTCAGCGAGTTTGTACCCCAAGTAAGTAAAATCATCAAATTCATTAAAGGATTAAAAAAACAAAATAATTTGAAATGTAAACTTTAAATATGTATTAAAATAAAACAAACTGTATATAGATATATAATACCAGTCATGTATTTATTAAAAGCTTGTTTTAAAAAGCAATGAGGACTGTCTAAAGTTCAAATTTTGAGTGTATTTATTCTATGTTATGACGATGACGATTTTGGGTAATGTGACGTAAGCAGTGACGTAATTTTTGTTACAGACAAAAACCGGAAGCGAATCTCCATTATTAATAGAAATAGATATTGAATAGTGACTTTAAATTCAATATTATGTTATAAGAGTTTTACTAAAAGTTGACAGAAATTATTTGATAATATAGAAATTAATCAACTGTAATAAAAGCAAATGAGTACTCGACAATCTAAAGTATTATCTTCTATTGTTATTTCCTCTTCAAATAGGATATCACTATTCAGAAACAGCAATAATTAAATTTGATGATAAGGTGTTTTCTGATGAAAAACTGATTATTGTTGAATAAGATTTAATCACTTCCTGACTCGAATGAGTATAATAGGTTCTCTAGCGTATTCGTCTTTGTGTTTCTTAAAATCCGGGATAAAAAAAATTGAAGCAACATGTGATTTAAAAAGAAAATATAATATTTTTTATGTATATATTTTTTTATATAACCTCTGAAAATAACGGGGTACACATCAGTAAACAAGTTTTTTGTTGGTTGGTTGGTTGGATATTACGGCATGTCAACCCTTCCTTGACTATTTTATGACGAAAATGTTTAGTTCTAATTATTTTTGATGGGTATTCAATAGTACAGTGAACATTTGAGGGTTGATTCGCCGGGTTTGCTTGTAATGATAATTTTCAATAATTATCGAATTTTATACGATATACGCAGTGTAATTTCCTTCAAAAAATATAAATAATAATATACTTTACATAACAATGCCCCAAAAGCAAATTATCAAATTCCATTTACTCCTTACACCTTGGCATGGGCCTAATTTGCGATTCACTCAAACGCTCTCTGTACTATGTATAGTAGTGGCGTATTTATCATTGACAAGTTAAATTCGGCATATATTGTGTGCTACGCGCCGGTGGTCCAGAGGTAGAGTTCCTGACTCTGCGTGTTGGATTTCCGGTTTCGATTTCTGTCGGAGGGAAATCGTAGGTATACACCGCTGATCAGACTTAATGAAGTTGAAACAGTTGTACGGTGTTCCCGCGGCGCACTTTATTCGTTGGGCTTGCTTGTTATGATTATTTTCAATAGTTATAGAATTTTATAAGATATACTCATTGTAATTGCCTTCAAAAATATAAATAATAATATACTTTACATAACAATGCTTCAAAAGCAAATTATCAAATTCCACATATATATATATATATATATATATATATATATTCAAGTATGCATATATATATAGTGGCATAATACTATACTCACTGGTCTGGCGTATGACTTCACTACATATATACTTCACTACATATCCTATATATATATATATATATATATATATATATATATATATATATATATATATATGCGTGTGTGTGTGAATGTGTGTGGTGTGTGAGTGTAGAAAAATGGAAAAAGACAAAAAGTTCCCAAAAATTAATTTATTCTCTTGGAACACTACGTGTTTTTTTTCTACATACTATCGAATTTAATTTCCCATTCTACTCTCTTCTCACTCTCTCTCTCTCTCTCTCTCTCTCTCTCTCTCTCTCACACACACACACACAAATATATATATATATATATATATATATATATAAAGATAATCTAATGAGTCAGACGAACCTACTATTAGTTTCGCATAAAGCTCTTCAGGGCTAAAATCTGAGTCAGATTTTAGCCCTGAAGAGCTTTATGCGAAACTAATAGTAGGTTCGTCTGACTCATTAGATTATCTTTATTACTTGGCTCTACTTAGGTATCGAGCACTTTTACATATTAGCTTCTCCTAGCGGTTATATGAATATATATATATCTTATATACATATATATATACATATAAATTGTTTTTTCTTTTGGCCAAATACTGTACCAATAGATTAATTTTTGTTGGTACGAATATCTTGGTCCTTTCTTTTTTTCAAAATTTTTTTTCTTCCTGGTTGATGTTTGGTAGTATATTTTTACAATCAAACTTTCTGCTGGGTTTTTTCTCTCCGCAAGGATCTACCAACACGCTTGGTATATTAAATTATATATATATATATATATATATATATATATATATATATATATATTAGAGCAGCTGTAAATTCTCCTTTAATTGAATATATATATATATATATATATATATATATATATATATATATATATATATATATATATTATTATATTATTATTATTATTATTATTATTATTATTATATATATTATTATATATTAGAGCAGCTGGAAATTCTCCTTTAATTGAATTCTTAAGAGCAAATAACTTTAGTGGCTATTTCTACTAAGAAAGAAAAAAATACATACCGAATTTACTTGAAAGATATTATTTGATCCATCTTTTTATAATATATACATCCTAATTCCAGTACGCTTAAACAATTTATAAAAAAATAACTTTAAATAAAAAATCTCAGAAGCTTTGATATATGTGAATATAAATCGTTTATATTTTCTGATGTAAATAAACAACCTGAGACAACCAGTTTGAATGGTACCCGATTTAAATGAACCGTTTTCCTTCAAAAAGAATAACATACATACAAAAATCCTTGTAAGAAAATATATTTCCTCTACAAGAAGTTGGACTCGTCCAAGGTAACACATAAATAAGATGAACTACACGAGTGTAATGGAAACATTTATTTCTTAGTGATATATATTAAATACATTGCAAGATTTAAAATTTTTTAAACACATGCATAATATGGACTGTTTTGGGGCAACTCCATATAAGCTAGACTTTAATAGACATTATCAATAAATAAGATGCTAAGTAAGATTATATTAATGGTTATCTAATAACCATTGATAATATACCGTAAATAACGAAGGGAATTGTAACGTTGGTGGTGACTTAGTTTCGGTTATAGACAGATACACAATCTCTATTATAATAAGATATGTTTTGTGAAGGTGTGATTTTGACTTGTATTATCTTTCATGGTATTTTTTCATTTGTAGTTGTTTTGTTACATAATTATTAGACACCTAATGATTATGACAATAGTGTAGAAATCATATTAGTGCAGCTGAGGGCCTTGAGAGTTAGTGACAGCGTTTGACCTCACTCTGACCTTGCTTTCTGGGTAGAATCGTGAGAACGGAACCCCGATAGAAGGCCCCCTTCCGGTTTAAGGTGTAAGCAAATCAGTTAGTTATAGTTAGAACTTAGAAGCGAAGCTAGCAAGATGTGAGTCTCACTGCGTGATTGTCTGGTCTGGGGATCTACGAATAAAGTAACATCATCGTAAATCGAAGTCTTGTGGTTATTACTAAAAGCTAACAATGACACAGGGCTTCTGATAAGGAATGATCCCCAACAGAAACCAGACCCGGAATCCTCAATAGAAGACCAGACGAGACCTTAGAAGATATACCAGGCCGGAAGAATAGACGACAGAGTAAGAAGTAAGAGAAGTATATAACATATAGATATTTAGTGCCGGTAAAGAAGGGTATACAACATATATTTATTTGGTACCGTCAAAGAAAAGGCACTACGTAACAGTTTTCTATTATTTAATAGCTAGCTATAACATTTTAAATTCTATAACAATTAAATTTGATTTCTTTTATTCTTCTGTAAGGAAAAGTTATTTGCATCCGACATGTCTAGTAAAATATTGCTCTGGTTTATGGAGTTTTAAGTATTGGGAAAAGTTTATATTGAATAAATGGGGTACTTGTTAGCAAGGTAGATGAGTAGACCCTTGCTAAGGAGTGACGATTTTCACTGGTACAAGGCTAGAACCTAAGCTTAGTAACTACCTGAACAAGTGACTATTTAGTCACTACTTAAAGTTCTAAGACAAACCAATGTTCTAAAGAATTGATCTGGGGCTGGTTAGATATTTGTTCCTTTATTAATCAACATCAACTTATCTAGCCAGTCAGGAAACTCCAAATCAATAGCCACTGTACAAATTTTTTTAAATGGTAATTTTCCAACCTTGAAAAAATAAAATATTCATGACTCAATTAAGATAGTTACAATGGAGCAGTTTTCTGCACTAAAAGAAAACCCAGTTTTTAAAATTGGCGTTTTATAGTTTAAATTGGTTTGGTTTTGTATATTTACTTAGTTTCGGTTATAGACAAATACACAATCTCTATTATAATAAGATGTGTTTTTGTGAAGGTGTGATTTTGACTTGTATTATCTTTCATGGCATTTTTTCATTTGTAGTTGTTTTCTATTATTTAATAGCTACTCGCTCGGGTCGTCTATCTACTATAATGTCAGGTTACATAAAGAATGCTAATGCTACAAAATATTCGGTAAAAAATGGTGATGAATATGCAAGTAAACTAAAATATCTGTGAACAAATTTACAAAAGATTCAACTAAAAATAACAGTCGTCAAGCAATGAACATTGACATCACTATGAAGACGTTCGTCTGGGTTTAATGATACTTCTCTCGTTTATTCGCATTTTAAAACAAGACAATACACAGTAATTCATGTTATTTATTCATTGATGATACGAGGTTTAAACAATTTTTCATAAAATCATCAATAGAATAAACACTAATGAAAACGGAAAAGTCACCGAGGAATAATAATTATAATAAATGAATATAACATAAGAATAAAAATAAAATGACAAAACATAAAATGTAAGTTATTATTACTAGCAAATATATGCACCAACCGGGTGCAAGTATTTAAGTTTTAATATAATAAAATATATTAAATTAGAAAGGCTAATGAAACTGAATAAGAATGTAGATAAAAAGATTTGTAACAGAGGGGGTATAATCGGAAAATAGAACAACATTGAAACTAACTATTCCATCATTTTCCGTTACTCCCGTCTTTCATTGGTACATTTTCCTAATTTAACTGTTTAGTTAAAATAGGAAGTAAAGAATAATATTAGTTATTTCTTCTTGTTAAGGGATTTCTTTTAAGATTTATTGAAGAGATTTTTGCTCATATTCATTAAGATAAAACCAAACAATTAGAAATCAATAATACTAAGCATATATTTATTAAAATCAAATTTCTAAGATCAATATGCAAATTAGCCTTCCCATTCATACTGTAAACCGCTATTTTGTTGTATATATAAATACAATTGCATGTTAATAGTATGTAGTTATGCTCAACATTATAAGTATTGTAAAACAATTAATAATAATTGAGGTATAAATAAAAATAAAATCATGGTAAATGTGATGTAAATAACAAAGGGAATTGTGACTTGTATAGTAATATAGTTTTGGTTACAGACAAACAAACCCACAATCTCTATTATAATAAGACTAACAATTGTTATTCTAAAGAATACAAACTATTTATTTGTACTGAGAAAATAATGTTTGTTTAGTTAGTTGCTTGGTTGGATTTTACGGTTTGTCAACCCTTGTTGGTTATTAGGCAACAGCCTAACACATAGTAAGCATTACGGTTCGCCATCTAGTGCCAACAAGCGACCCCATTGGGGTCTCTTACGTATTAAGAGGAATTACAGGGTGTGAGGAAGCTCTTAATTCTTCCGGTGGCAGGCAAATAATTTCGATGAAAGAAGACAAACACAGTTGGAAATTAAACAGCATGTATTGATAAAAGGTAAAAAAAAAAAAAAAGATTGCTGCAAATTTATGGCATTTGTGGCCAGACTTATCTGCTGAGTTAAGGTGAAGTTGCGCTAGAATGATTTCTACTCGCGGTCGTTTTTGAGGGCTGTTAAGACGCGTCTCTTCAGGTGGAAGTTCTTGCGATAAGTGAAGGGGTTTAATTTTGCCGCCAACATTGTATGTTGGCGATTCGCCCTCTGGCGGCAGGGGAGATAATTTCACTATCATATTTCTGATAATATCTGCAGATGTGCAGTAGGTATATTCCAAGCCCCAAACGACAGGGCTGTGTTTGTTTAGATATTTTATCGACTTTTTTTTTAAATCAAAAATGTATTCGCTGTAGAAAGCATTTGACAAATACGTTTGCTACGATGGAGACACTATTTTAATTTCTGCGAACAAATTGGGTTTCGAAAATGATATAGGACATTCTTATGCCAAAGATGTTTTAGTTTATTCATTCTTAATGAGTATTAAACATTTTTAACCTCAATTTTTTAAACACATTTTTTAAGCTCATTTTTCCTATTTAAACCATAAATGGGATACTAATAGAATCTACCAATCAGGTTCTGAGTAACCCTGTGAGCAATGGTGATGAACGGATACTCCCATTCCCATAACTCTAGAATTGGAACTTCACAATCAGATAGAGGTTAACGTCATACACAGGAAACTAAGACACTCAGTCACTGCCTTCTAGCACATATATGATAAAAGGCTTAGAGCTTGCAATAAGGTCAATAAGGTTGGGACAATAATATATGTGCTAGGGTTTCACGTAAGCAGCCGATTGATCGGAAAATGCCTCTCCGGTCGCCAGTCTAGCCTAAGTAAGGAACAAATAGAGTGTTGCCTGTGGCAGACTGCTCAGCCACTAGGGTTTCATCCATAAGCATTAAAGTGGCCACCAACAACCAACAGGTGGCCATGTTGGGGTGTCTTACCTCCCTGCAGATGTACAGTCGGTGTATTTTAAAGTCCCAGCCGACAGGGCTGTGTTTGTTCAGCTATTTTATCGACGTTGGTTTTGATTAAAAAAATGTATTTGCTCTAGAGAGGCATTTGACTAACACATTTACTAAAATGTGGACAATATTATGATCTCTGCGACCAAAGTGGGTTTCGAGTATGTTATAGGACATTATAAGATTCCATTGTAGAAAGTAGAGACTGGATATAAGTATTTTTTTTTGTGTAATGCTTACCGTCGTTGGAAATGGACAGAGCGAACCAAGTTCAAATTCAGGACGCGACTGCTTGCATTTCACATAACGCTAATACCCTTGGGAAAGGTACGATTCCAACTGTTCTTCCTCCAGCTATGTAAATAGAAGCGCATACTGTACTCTTCGTGAGATAACCGATCTTGGAGAAGTCAAAACTATTTTGAAGGTTCCTCCTTCTCTTCCTACTTCCTCCTATTTATCCAACCCCGGGTCCTAGGTAGGATGTGACACGAATAAGGATCGAAGTTGGTTTTCAGCAGTAATAGATATGCCAAACTAGTTTGCTAACCATTACGCTACGATGGTACGGCTTTTTATTTACCTAAACCGTTCGCCGCGCGTAAGGTCTCAAGTATAGGGGATCCAGCGAGGGTCGAAATCGTTTTTCAGCAGTAATGGATATACGAGACTACCTTACTAGCCATTACACCACAATGCGACCCTTATAGAGACTATGGAAGTATCGATACGCGGCTCAACCGAGACTTGGCAGCTAACCGATATCATTCTCCAGGTGTGTTTGTTTCGAAAACGCCGGTAGTATAAAGAAGAAAAATAAGCGAACACTAGCATATAATCGTATTGTTTGTATTTATTAATTCTTCGAGTGATCCTGTTGGTGGGGGTGCATCTGATGCCTATATTCACTACGTCATATGTCCAATTGAACACATGGCGTAGTGGATATAGGCGTTAGGTTTAGACAGTTCTAAGTGACAGTTATCTCTAGGCTGTCGGTTCAATCCTGGTCAAGGGCGACAGTAACATAGAATAATAATTAACACAGCTTAACACTTGTACTCAGTCATGGTTAGCAGAATGAACCCCCACGTCACATCTATGGGTTAAATAGTGCCTTTACTGTTCATCTATAAGGATGGCTTTGGCATTAAAAGGTTGGATTCAGAGTTCCGTGATGGCTCCCGATTACGACAAAAAAGGTTCCCGAGTTCGAAAAGAGGGTTCCCGAGTGCGGAAAGGTTACCATGTCCGACAAGAAATACCTGAAGAAGGGCGGAGTCACATCATTTGAAACGTTGTACAGATAAAATAAGGATGAGGACAATAGTCCTAATAATTCAAATAATACCAAGATTATTAATATCTTCAAATGAATATAAATAATTTCCATTAGCTTCATTTGGTTTGTTTTGGATTGGTTTGTTTAATAGTATGATAACCCTGGGGGTTATTAAATTCCAAAGACTGTTAGAGTGTGAGATAAAAGTTGGTACTCATATTTCCTTTACTGTGTTAATTTTTGTAGATGTATTTCGTGGATGTATTTGATATCTGATTCACATTATTTATATATTTTTATCTATTTCAAGAAAATAAAATGTCATCCATGTTAGTATTCTCAAACGGATCCATCATATTTCTTTCTGATTCCACACTCCATGAGTAAATGTTACACAGTGTAAAGTGTTTGACATGTCCTGCTGTGATTGATCCTCCTGTTTGAGCAGAAAAAAGTTTTTGATACCTGTATGGCCAATGTGCTGCCCAGCCTGTATTACTTTTTCTCTTTACTATATCCCGCCAACTGTTGACTTCGATACTTGAAGAAGAGCATGAAGTTGCTGGTTGAAGATTCAGTTGGATGCCTCAGAGAATCCCGACAAGTGAGAGAACCTAACATCGAGATCCTCTAATATTTAATTGTTTCAGTTTTTAAACTCAACAATATTGTGCAGATCAGGTGTATAGATTCGTTATATCATTTTTGGCTCGACTGCATCATGTAGAAAGCGACAATTGCGCAGTTCTGTTTCTAAAGACCAAAAGACTATTTGACATAAAGAAACAGATCTAATATTTTTTCTTTCTTTTTTTTTTTTTTTTTCACATCTAAACGGAATATATTTTTATGTCCTCTCTGCTTTTATGTTACACCAAGATTCGACGCACAAAAACCTGAGAAAGGCGGTTGGCATTTTTAAAAAAAAGCTTCACAGGAATAAGTGCTTGGCAAGAGATTTTATCGATCATCATCATTAACCAAAAACGCTGATCGGTGGTGTCAGAAAAGAAAGTAAATATCATAAACAGGATGTACGTAAATATATAAATGTAGATGCGTGTCTATAAATATCTACAGGCATTGGTATACACATGCCTATACAGAATGCTGGTTGGTTGGATTTTACTGCATGTTCACCCTTGTTGGGTTATTTTATGCCGAAATGGTTTAGTCTTATTCATTCTTCAAACTCATTTCGTTCTATTTAACCAATAGATGGAACCCTAACAGGTATTACCACTCAGGGTCAGAATGGACCTCAGAGTGATGGTGATGAAGGGGTATTCCACATTCCCCAGAGCTTCAGAATTGGAACTTCACCATCAGATATTTAATGTCATACACAGGACATTAAGGCCATCAGACATCGTGTTCTAGCACATATATGATAAAAAGGGTTGGGGCTTGCCATAAGAGTTATACAGAATGCGATAGAAATACCTCCAATATCTTATACTGTCAGAAGTATGATGCAAGTGATCTAAGGCAAGTGGCAATGGTAGCTCTATCTAAAAATATCTTTTTTTCAAATACGATCAATTACACTAATGCTTGCTCTGAGTGCGCACTGTCTGTTTGATTTTGAAACGTCTTTATAAGTCTGCCAATCCTTGTTGGGTTCCATTATGCCAAAGACAGTTTATTTATTTTTCATAGCTACTCAAGTTTTTTATAACTCAATTTTTTAAACCCGTTTTTTTCTGTTTAAAAGATTTAACACTGAACGCATTTTCGCTTCGAAAAATAAGCTTTTTATTGAATCAATATAAACAACTTTGGATTATTCTTTTAACAGTTTTCCCACTGTGTTCTTCACTTCATCATCGGTTGGGAACTTTGTTACAGACAGAAATTCTTTGAGGTCTTCAAACAAGTGTAAACCAGAGAACTCTAAAGAAGATGTGGTAACTGTGTTGTATACGTACTTATTCTTCTTTTAAGATGTTTGTCCGGTAATATTTGCTGTAGATTTGTCTGCAACTGCTGCAGTTTACGAGGATGTGTTTAGCAGTGAGTACTTTCCATGTTGACTAAACTAACAGAAAAGGCAACAATTTCAACAAGATCCAAACAAAACGATCCATTCACCAAAAGGGATCAAACATAGCTGAATATTAGAATAAAACCCATATGCTAAAGACAGAAACCTATATGAAAAACAAATTCTATTTAACACTTCCTGGCATTAAATTACCCACAGAGGTTGATATGCCGTTAAACAAAACTCATACTTACTTATATATTATGGCGAGCGGGATGCCGTCTGGATTTATTATTTTACTTATTATGGAGTAATGGGAGATATTCGTCATAGGAGATATCCATGGTTATACCTCCTACATAAAATATTCTATTTACATTTTGAATAGCTGGCTGGTATTTTCTTTTCTTCTGTTTCTTCTGTGGAGCTGGTTCTGCATTCTACTTTTTATATTTCTTCTATCGGTCTCGTTCTGGTTTCTTTTGTTAACTTCTCTTAACTTCTGTTTCTGGTCTTTCAAGGTGTTGGTAAAATTTTCTGGTTCTTAAGATATGCCAAGGTTGTCATAGTTTTAGAGACAAACACAAGACACATATTTTTCGAGACCACATTTTATCAAATTAGGACCAGACCTTAATTTCTCAAACGCATGCGGTAGCCAAGGCTAAGTGCATCCTTACATTCGGACGTCTAGCGCTTGACTGCCCAACTAAAATTTTTCCCAGCGTTGACTAGCAGCTGGAAGTCGGGGATTAGATTGAGGTCATCGAATGTCATTCAACTTAGCTGTCTCAACAGCTGAATTTGAATCTATTTCTAGACTAATCGTCTAAAAATCGACGATACGCTCATCAATATATTATAGAGCTGTTCCCCATCAAACTGACTGAAAATTTCCACTGATCTTGCTGCAATATGATCCCTTACATTGGCCTGGTGAATTCCAACGACAACTGAGGCAGGGTTATTATGCATAATTTTGTGTCCTGTACCGACAGAAATTCACAATTGTTTTTTTTTTATAGTAGCATTAATCAGGAGTAGATTGAGCCAGCTCCATCCATTCAAAGATGGAATGTGTTAGGAATATGAAGTACAAAACCCCGGATGATGACACTCTTGTTTGATGCAGATTATCCAGCAGATGTAGGTAGGAGATGATCAAAATTAATCACCTGGTTCAGACGCCTATTGGAAGTTTCACCAAAACATTTTTGGTCTAGTTGTAGCCCTAATACTACTGGGTGCCAGACCTCTCTGCCTTGGATGACCCTACCTGGAACTTAAGTTCCCGACGGCATGGCTCTGACGATACCACGATTACACCGCCTGGGCGTAATGGGGAGGGTTGGAATTTAGAAATAATGTGATAGATGACCGATGCGAAAATAGCTTCCGCATGTTTTGTTTTTTGTTCTGCAGGGTGTCTAGCCATCCTCCTCCCAAAATATGTGGGGTTACCGGTTTAGTCACCGCTGATCCGACTATGAAAACAGACAGTACTGGGATATATGTTAACAGTAATGCATAAATGTCCTCTTTTTTAAAAACTCTTTTGCAAGCTAAAATGAGCGCTGGAACTAAATCCACCATTACAGATGTGCTCGCCATTGTTGGCTTCCCTGGCCTTTCTTCATGTTGAATATAATGTAGACCTTCTTTAGACAATTTAAAAACATTTTCTTTCACTGACACATTAGATTTCTTAGACCGCTCGGCCATCAATATTACATTTTTAGACTGCATTCATAATTTTACTACTTGCTTAAAACTTTTCATTTCTTTGATTCTCTTTCAAAACGAAACGTTTTTCAGGACGGGGATTCGAACCTACAGCGCCTCGGCCATCCTGACAAGAAGACATTTTTTTAAACTGCATTCAGAAGTGAAACATTTTCCCCTGCATAAGGAGTTGTCAATAGGAAATATTCAAAAATATCCCCTATGGTAACTCTTTTGTTTGCAAAAATGAGTGCATTAACTGAATCTACCATTTCAGGTGTACTCACCATGAGCCTTCCTAGCCTTTCTTAGTTTTTGTTGTACCGGCCGTTCCTACAGTGGGGAACATGCACCGGTTCTCACTATAAATAGTGAGACACCGAGTGTAAAGGTAGTACTGTTCCCGTTAACGACAAGCTAGTCGTACATGTACCATGATTGTAAATACACTTGTCTTATTTTACCCTATCTCGACTTGACTTCTTTTTACTGTTGGGACTAACATCACAACAGTTTTGAATACTATTTTAACCCTCTTTAAACAATTTATCCAATTAGTATAATTATTGGCTAACATACTCTCCGGATACATCACTCATTCTTCTGTTAATTCACATGATTTCTATTTCTCAGCCACCAAAGAATTGATGACAGAACTCTCTTTGATCTAACATGGATCACTCCATTGGATTTGTCACCATTCTGAATAGCGTCAGAAATATTTCAAGAGATTAAAATAATTTTTGCTTTAAACCAATTCCAAACAATGCAGAGTTTACATCTATGGAGGATTGATATGAAAAAATAGCCATTTTACTTTTTCAAAAAATCGCTGTATTTATTGAACAACCCTTGTTTATAATCAGTGCCGAATCCGAGGGTCGCGCTTTTCATGCTGAGATTGAAGATCTATTCTTTCAAGTCCGGATCTATTTGATATCCTGATAAAAAGGATCTCAGTAGAAGTCATATATTTATAAATCTGGTTGGACTGAACGTCCTGACTTGAACTATCATGTATAATTATTTTACCTCACTGTTTTTATAAATCTCTTTTATTTTCATGCAATAATGTCTTGATATGGGTCAATTTTCTGAGTGTCTTCATAATAATGTTACACGAAGAAGGAAAATAAGGTGGCAACATATTTCGGGCCCATGAAAATCAGCCTTATAATGCAAACGGAATCTTATTATGATGGCGATTCGGTGTCTGTCTGTAATAGAAATTACGTCACTGCTTCTGTCACAATACCCTCGGCAATCGCATACGTTTATCAATGAGTATTCAATTTATAGTGAAAACCATTAATTAATACATAGAATAAATCTTGTTTGTTAATGATGTCTCTATGAAAATCTGAGTTAGATTTTTTTCTAAACAGTCCATGTTATTAGTGCGTTTAAAATCTTATATATCACTAAGAAATAAAGGTTTAGTCGGTAGAGCGTTCGGCTAGAAACCACAAGGTCCCTAGTTCGATACCGGTCCTCGCCAACTCAGCGAATGAGTAGCACAGGGATCTGTGCGGTAAAGTGAGGAGCTGATGGTAGGTGTGGCGCTCCACCTCAGATGATAAAATAATCTCCTTGGCCTAGCGCTATTGAAAAGGGGATAGACTCCCTCGCTGACTGGCTGATACCAACATTAGGCTGCCCCGACGACTTTTACTTAATTTGCATACTCGTTTTTAACAAAACTGGATTTAATAAATGATTACTTGTTGATATTGATCGCTAATATTATTGTTTTATTCTCCAACGTATTAAAAACAATCCCATGAGTAATTTTATAAAGAAACGAATTAAAATATAATTAAAATTTTCTTTATATGCCTTCTTATTTAATTCGCTTAATCTTTTAATTTAATATATTTCAAAACTTAAATACTTACGCACGGCGGGTGCATATATTCCCTAGTATTTCTAATGACAGGACTAAGATTTTTATCTATAATAATGAAAATAATAAAATTTATCTTTAGAAATATAAAACAAACGTTCGAAAATCAGAAATGATTTAGACCCGCGTTTGTCAAAGTATTTTACTTTGTGTTTCAAGTTAACAGCTAAAATTTGACTAAAAAACAAACAAATTAATTCTGTTTATCATAATATATGAGGGAAATATAATAACCCAACATCAAGCTCACTATATTCGAGCAGCAACTAAGTTCTGCGCTAGATGGTGATGGTGTTTGGGGTGGTGGTGGTGTGTATTAGTTTATGAGTGATCTGTTAGTTTGACCCAGACTTTGAACGGTTAACATCAAAGAATCTGTGACTGAGACCGGCGGTTAACCTGAGTCAAAAAGATTTCTTTTGGAAAAAAATAACAGATGAAGAGAAAATGTTTTGCTTTTTGTAAAATGGTCAATTGTCAGGTATCGGGTGTGTAAATCTGTACAGGCACAGAGGTTTGTATTTAAAAAAATAAAGAGTTCGATGCTAAAACCCTTATAATATTATAAAATATTAAAAAAATATAAACCCCAAAATCATTGATGATATAGATTCATTATATATATGGTCATCCACAGACACCGTGT
Source organism: Doryteuthis pealeii (assembly GCA_023376005.1). Lineage (NCBI taxonomy): Eukaryota > Metazoa > Mollusca > Cephalopoda > Myopsida > Loliginidae > Doryteuthis > Doryteuthis pealeii. Next base: position 5,840,101 of record CM042144.1, on the reverse strand, counting down.
TTCGACGTATCACATCTCTTCAGTGTGGGTAGACTTTCCAGGTTACTTCCAAACTGCAATTGAATCCTAGCCGTTTTATCATCAGTCAGAGTGCTTAACCACTGGGCTAACAGCCACCTCCAAATCGGAGTGAGAATCTCACTGATATATATATATTTTATTATGATATAAAATATAAAATAAAGGAGATACAAGGATCTTGCTTTGTAAGGTAATAATTTTGCCCCTTAGGTGAAGAATTTTATTGAGGCTACATATGAAATTGGGGTTGTACCGACCCCTCAAATGTATTAAGGAATGTAAATTCCTATCCGACAGGGCTAAACAGAAGTTCTTTAGCAAAAATATATCATAATGGTAAATGTACTATGTGTTGTGACGCTTTTAAATATATTTGCAAATTATTCGCTAATAGTCCTTCCATGTTGTAATTGACAGGCATTCTTTCGTCGGTTCTCTCGTCTATAAAACCTGGAATATCTTGACTGAGCTTGATAATGTCACCTTCCTCAGACTGTTGGAAATGATCCCCCCACAACTGAAGCTGACCGTGCCCTTTTCTGAAATGCGACCAAGTAGGTTTCTGTCCATAACTGTTTGGCCTTTATCCGAGTCCCCGACAATAATGGCACTCAACCAACATTTACAGATGTCGTACCTAAGTCCCGCCTATCGGATTATGACTCTTATATATGCAGTTATATGAGGCAAAGGCTATCATTCTCACCACACGTTTCTAATCGTAGTGTTTCAGCATATATGTGTATGTATAATGGTTATAGTCGAATAGAATAGACTCGGCAAGCCTTGTGCAAATTATAGACGAGGCTAGTATTATCTGCGTTATTCGGACTATTTTCCCCATCTTCATTGTTATTTGTACAACGTTTCGGCAGATATACCCTCCGGCCATCTTCAGGTATTTCTTGTCGAACTCGGTAACCTTCTCGGATTCCGGAACCTTCTTTTCGAACTCGGGAACTTTCTTGTCGTATTCGGGAGCCATCACGGAACTTTGAACCTAACCCTTTATTTATTCCACGGGGTTATCCTGTTCTCATTCCGCTAACCATAGGAGTTGTGTTAATTAATTATTTTTCTAACTGTTTTCAGTCAGGATTGAACTCGGGCACCAGAGATAACTGCCGAAACGTTGTACAAATAACAATGAAGATGGGGACAATAGTCCGAATAACGCAGATAATGCTAATCTTCAAGCCTCATCTCAAACATTCAGAGAAATAGACGAGGCTGTTTGCATTTCACTTAACTCAACCTTGGCATTTTTGTCTAAACTTGGACTTTCCCCACCAGACAACAGGAAATACATAAAAAAGATCCAGGAGAAAGCTCTAACCGCATCAGCGTGGATATGGCAATCCTACATTTTGACATCAAACCGACAAAGTCTGGTGGTATCGTGAGATATTGCTGGGGCGCTCTGGCTTAGTGGTAATGATGCCCCGGCCTGAAACCATGCCTGAACCCAGAGTCATCATCTGATGAAGGCTTTGTTGGTTGCAATGCTACTGTGTAAATAACAGTCATTGTATGAAGATAATTATAACATTAAAACTTGGATCCTTGCCACTGGAGAGCACATATATTTGCTCGTAAGTTTAGTATTTTCATCTACAAACCGTTCGTCACCAAATTAACAATTAATTAACAATTAATTGATTTTAATGGCATATTAAATAGTCAAGGGTTATTTTACGCCCGAAGGTTAGGGAATCTTTTTAATATATACATTTTCCGTGGTTCTTTAACAGTTGTCTATCTTATTTTTGCGTACGGTCCTATCGAATATGAAATAGTTTTTAGACATATATATTTGGCCTATAGATAGGATCCTAACAGGTACTACATATCTGGTCCTGGGCGTAATGGCAGTGAAGGGCTATTCCACACTCCACAGATATCCAAATTTGGAGCCTCACATTCAGATAGAGTTTAGTATCCTAGTCAGGACACCTCCTACAGTCAGTGCATTACAAACCATACCAATGAAGGTTGGGTCTTCAAATTGCCAATTAGCCATCGGTATTAACTCGCAGGTGGATCGACGGGAGAGTCCATCATATATTATGTAAACCGTTATTTCATAGTGATATATAAAGGCACATTACAGGATTTTAAAAGCACGAATAATATGGGCTGTTTTGGTTTGGTTTTGGTTTGGTTTGTTTTACGGCATATCAACCTCCGTGGGTCATTTAATGCCGATAAAGTTTTGAAATAAATCAATTCTTAATGGATAATACAATTTTTTTATAAATACATTTTTCTATTTAACCCATAGATGGGACCCTAACAGGTACTACCACTCCGGGTCAGAATGGACCAGGGAGCAATGGTGATGAAGGGGTGCTCCACATTCCCCAAACCTCCAAAACTGGAACCTCACCATCAGATCGAGTTTAACGTCATTCCCAGGACATGTAGACCCGCAGCCACCGCTTTCTAGCACCCATATGATAAAAAGGGGTTGGGGCTTGCCATAAGGGCAATAGGATTGAGAAAACCAGGGCTGTTTTGGGGCAAATCTAACTCAGATTTTCACAGAGACCTTATTGATTGCCCTAAGTTAACCGGTTGGAAATAGGGGGTATGTCATTCTGTTATATAGCCCTTCTTTACCGGCACTAAATAGGTATATGTTATATACCTCTCTTACTTCTTCTTACTCTGGTCGTCTATTCTTCTCTTGCCGGCTTTGCTCTGATCGACTATCATCTATCTTGGTCTGGTATATCTTCTAATGTCTCGTCTGGTCTTCTATTGAGGATTCCGGGTCTGGTTTCTGTTGCTAGGAATTTGTTATCAGAAGCCCTGTGTCATTGTTAGTTTTTAGTAATAAACACAAGACTTCGATTTACGATGATGTTACTTTATTCATAGATCCCCAGACCAGAAAATGCGCGCGGATCCTTACATCTTGCTAGCTTTGCATCTAACTTCTAACTGACTAACTAACTGAGTTGCTTACTCCTTAAACCGGAAGGGCCTTCTATCGGGGTTCGCGGTTCTCACGGTTTATCCCGCAAGGCAAGGTCAGAGTGAGGTCAAGCATTGTCACTCACTCTCAAGGCCATCAGCTGTACTGATTGCCATAATGATTTCTACACTACCTTAAAAAGATATTAGGGATCCAATAATTATGTAACAATTCCGGATTAACGTTCTTTACAATTTTGTCTTGAAGCGTCTTAGGAAATGGAAT
>CM042144.1:5816878-5834378 GCA_023376005.1 Doryteuthis pealeii | reverse complement strand
TAAATATAAACTATAAAAAAAAGAAAAAAAGTATATAAGTATATAAAAAGAAGAAAAATGTATATAAGTATATAAAGAGAAAAAGAATATATATATAAAAGAGTCAGAAAAGTGAAAAGTACGGATTATAGAGGGAAAAAAAGAAAATAAATATAACTTAGACAAAAGGAATATCGATAAGTAGATAAATTCATAAAATATGTTTTAAACAAAGAACAATAATATGGTAAAAAAATCACACAAATAATGGGATAACGAAAGAAAGAAAGAATTAAAGAAAGAATGAAAGAAAGAAAAGAAATATAGCTTAAAGAAAATGAATGCGGCTATGTAGATAAATAAATAAGATATGGAATCAAGAAGGAAAGTAATATAGCAGAATAAACTCACACAAACAAAAGGATAAGAGAAAAAAGAACGAAGGATAGAAAGAAAGAATGAATGAAAGAAAGAAAAGAAAAAGAACAAAAGTAAACATAAATAAAACAATAGAAACAAAATAACACGAAGGATAATACATAAGGCACAAAGAAAAGAAATTTGAGAAGAAAAAGGAATAAATGAAATAAAGAGAGAAAGAAAAGAGAGAAAGAAAAGAACGAAAGAAAAAACGAAAGAAAGAAAGAAAGAAAGAAAAATAAATGCAATGGAACCAAAATAAGGACAAGGATATAAAAACAACATCCAAGGGAAAGAAATTTGAGAGTGAAAATAAAGAAGAAATGAAGGAAAGAAAGACAGAAAGAAAAGAAAAGAAAAGAAAGAAAGAAAGAAAAACAAATAAAAGCAATGGAACCAAAATAATGACAAGGATACAAAATAATATCCAAAGAAAGAAATTTGAGAGGGAAAAAGAAGAAGAAATGAAGGAAAGAAAGAAAGAAAGAAAGAAAGAAAAAGAAAGAAAGAAAAGAAGAAGAAAGAAAAGAAAGAAAGAAAGAGAGAAAAAAATAAAAGCAATAGAACCAAAATAATGATACAAAATAACATCCAAAGGAAGGAAATCTGAGAGTGAAAAAAGGAAGAAATGAAAGAAAGAAAGAAAGAAAGAAAGAAAGAAAAGAAAGAAAGAAAAAAAAGAAAAGCAATAGAACCAAAATAATTTCAAGGATAAAAAATAACATCCAAGGGAAAGAAATATGAGAGTAAAAAAACCAAGAAAGAAAGAAAGAAAGAAAGAAGAAGAAAAAGAAAGAAAAAAAGAAAAGCAAAATAACTAAAATAATGACAAGGATAAAAAATGACATCCAAAGGAAAGAAATTTGAGAGTGAAAAAAAAAAAGAAGAAATGAAAGCAAATGTAGAGAAATAAATGAAAGAGAAAAAGGTGTTAAAAAAATCACAGTACAAATGCTAGAAGAAAAAAAAGAAGAAAAATGATGAAAATAATAAAAAGAATTGTTGATGGGTTGTCTCAGCGAGCAGGATTCACTGTTCAGTTCATCCATCATATCTTCAAAGATGCTATCAATGTGACTTTTTGCTTAAAGACCAGGAAACAAAGTCATAAATTTTGTCCAGACATAACAGAATGTGTAGGGACATCGTAGATTAAAATAGTATGCATTATGCATCGTTAACTGTCCTCCTGTAAGTCACAATCTACATTGAGTGAAACATTAGAAAAATCAATAGCTTACTTTCGTATTTGCAACGTAAAATAAAAGACGTAAGCTAGAAAAATTGAGCTATATATTTTTCTAATGTTTCAATAAACTGGGAAATTACCAACAAAACCATCTGCAATTAACTCCACGCATATGTTTCTGTCGAATATATCTATCTATCTATCTATCTATCTATCTATCTATATATATATATATATATATATATATATATATATATATATATGAGAAGTAAACAAACATACGATGTTTGTGATATGGCTATTTTCAGCCGACAATATTTGGGAGAATATGTGCTTAATTGAAGTCGAACCTAATTTTATGAAAGTTAATTCATTAATAATTAATTAGGCGGGATTTACCTATTTAAATGTAAGGCTAAACAAATCGAGAAAAATCAATCTCTGTATGTACATTTCGGCCTATTAGGCCTTATCAGCAGAGCTATAGATACGAAGACCGCCCCGTGTGTGACTTGAAACCCATCTGTCAAAAAATTTTCATAAAATTAGGTTCGACTTCAATTAAGCACATATTCTCCCAAATATTGTCGGTTGAAAATAACCATATCACAAACATCGTCTGTTTGTTTACTTCTCGTAGTTCGTGTAGAGGTCACTTAAGAGGAATATAAACACCTACGACTTAACAAAACGAAGAAAAACTTGCTGAGTCCGTTTGGTGTGGAGGTAAGACGCTTTCCTGTCGATTTGACAGACGGGTTTCAAGTCACACACGCGGGCGGTCTTCGTATCTATAGCTCTGCACATATTATATATGTATATAAGATTTTGGGATGTTTGTTTATTTTTTAGAACCATTGGTGAAGAAAGTATATATTAATATTCATATTTTCTCCTACGGTAGAGACGTCCCAGTATCATTGATAAGTTAATTTCGCAGGCATTTAAAAATATTATATATATATATATATATATATATATATATATATATACCAAAGGGTACATGGTTTGAACATCGTATAGGCGAGAAATTGTCAGTAACTAAGCTTCCATAATTTCATGACTTGAGTTCAAATTCACTGACAATGATATCACACGTTAGCCACTGCACCATAATGAATAAACTAGAAGCGGCTTTCCGGTGTCACTTATGTAGAAAGGGGGCAAAAAATGTAATCTCGCAGATCCATTATTCCTTAATCGTGAGTTGGATCATGGCAGGATACCCCCACTTAAAAAAGGCTTTGCATCGATTCGACCTTGAGGAGCATAAGAAAAAAAACGGCACAGACACACTGAAAATAAAAATGAATATCTCCCATTGAAAATATTTAATGCCTCCAAAATCCATAATGTCTAAATGTAAATTTCATTTTTTAATTATCTTCGCGAATTTAAATCAATTTCATTATTTTTGCTCAAAAGCAAGGTCTGGTGATAGTGAAATATATATATATATATATATATATATATATATATAATATATATATATATGGAGGATATGTGCTTAATTGAATTCATACCTAATTTTGAAAATTAATTAGTTAATAATTAATGAATTTAGGCGGGCATATATGTTCAAATGTAAGGCTAAACGAATCGAGAAAATGTCAATCCCTGAATGTACATTTCGACCTATTCATAATTGACATTCAGGGATTGACATTTTCCCGATTCGTTTAGCCTTACATTTGAACATATATGCCCGTCTGAATTCATTAATTATTAACTAATTAATTTTCAAAATTAGGTATGACTTCAATTAAGCATATGTCCTCCAAAAATTGTCGGCTTAAAGCCATATAAAAAAATAAACACATTTGTTTGTTTACTTAAATTCAATATATATATAATTAATATATATATATTAAATGTTTTTTTAAAGTTAGGCGTTATTACGAAGCATTAAAAATATATAAATGAACGAACTCGATATTATGGAGTATTGGATTCATTTATTTTTTTAATTATTTTTTGTGATAAATTTTTCAGGTTCGTTAGATACCCTTTTATCAAATGAATGATAATATATATATAATATAATATATATATAATATATATATATATATATATATATAATATATATATAAATATATTTATTTATTTATTTATTTTAATATTACCTTTGCAGTTAATTGTTTTTATTTTCATAGTTTCAGCCCGGGCATACACACAATACATACCTACATACACCAACTGTCTTATATTACTAGCAAATATATGCACCCTCCGGGTGCAAGTATTTTAGTTTAATGTAATAAAATATTGTATTAAATTAGAAAGGCTAATTAAACTAAATAAGAAATATCAGATAAAAAGATTTGAAACGAAGGGGGTATAGATATTTGAACAGAGGGAGTATAATAAAAAATGGAACAACTGACACTTACTACTCCATCAATCTCGTCTTTCATTGTTAATTTTTCTAATTTAGTATTTAGTTAAAGAGGAAGTAAAGAATAATAATGACAGTTATTTTCTAGTTAATGGATTTCATTTAGATTTCATTGGAAGAGATTCAATTATATTCATTAGAATAAAACCAAGCAGTTAGAAATCAATAATTCTAAGGCATATTTAATTAAATCACATTTTTAATATCAAATGCAAATTAGCCTCCGTTCACACACTGTAAACCGCTATTTTGATGTATATAACATATAGTATTGCATGTTGTCAGTATGTAACATGGTTAACGTAAATAAGTAATAACAAATAATTAATAGAGGTTTAAAAATAAAAAATAACAGTCATGGAAAATGTGATGTAATAACTAGGGAATAGTGATATGAGAGTAAATAGTTTCGGTACAACAGAAGCACACAATCTCCATTATAATAGATAAAGGATAATTACGCATCATTTTTAAGAAACTTAGAATATATCAATGATGATGAGACTAATTACATTGCTTTGTTTTGGTAAAGCGAAGATTAAGTTGTTTTGTCCAGTTAATTTGTTGGCATGATATCAGTAAATAGATAAAAATAAGTATTGTTATAATTATGGATAGACAAAGAGGAATATAAATGTTTCAAAGAAAGACTGTGAAATTTCAAAACCAGATATCAACGTGGATAAAAATTCCCTCTAGGAATAAAATGTATGTTTACCAACAATTACAGCTTTTGAAGATCAAGAAATGCCTAAGACTATTATACAATTAAATAAACGTGTATTTGCCTGCAGTGTAGACAAAGAATATCTCAGACAATAAAATACGTAAGAATAAAAACAAAAGCCGCAACAAAACTCAAATGACAAAGTTATTTCTAAATCTACTGGAAATTTGAAGACACTTTCTTTTTTTTAGTGATGACTAACGGGCGTCCCCAGAAAAAATGCTACATGAAGAATATATGCACGGTGTAGCCTCGGTTCTTGGACGACTCTGAAGTCGAACAATTCAGATTTCAAACAAAAACAAACGAGTAAAAAACGCCTCTCTGTTGTCGAACAAAATTTCGGACTTCGAACACACGAGTCGAGCCGATGAAAAGAAGATTGCACGAACGACTACCGAAGCTAACCAACGACGGCCAAACGGTGGTCGAATCTTCTCAAGCAGCATCAGCTAGCATCAGTCGCTATCTTGAACGGTGTCTGATATTGTTTGTGTACAAACTCTTTGTCTCGTTTGTGATTTCTCTATTTTACGGATACTTTAACACTTATTCATGGATCCTAAGAAAGGCAGCAGTAAAACTACCAAAAACCGAAAGTGGAAAGTTATGAGGTCTGAGGGTCAAGTACCCACAAATCAACTTTACACTATTTATATGATAAATATTGTTTAAGTTTTTGAAGAAATCGTTTTTCGAAAGATGTTTTGGAACAAATTATTATAAATATAATAGAGTTAATTTGAAACGTGAGCCCAAACTTACGAATGTTCTAAGTTACGAGCTATCACGCGGTCGACAATTTGCTTTGTGTTGAGAGCTAAATTCTGTGATACGAGCGAGCTTTAGATATATTATTATATTGATAAGTTCACTAAAAGCATTTAAGCTTCCAAATTTATTACGCCAATAAAAATATGATTTATCAAAAAGAAATAAACATGAAAACATATTATAACACATAAATCATTACATATTATATTATGTTTTTTTATACAACACAACGCTTTTTTTCTTCTTTACAAAAACGTTACAAAAATGAGTTGTCTATTGTGGTTGTGCTGGAACGGATTAATAGCATTTCAGATCATTTCAATGTGAAAAACTGATTTAATATACGAGGAAATTGACCTGCGAGTGGAACGAATTAAACTCGTAAGTTAAGGTACCAGTGTATTTAATTTTGCTGTGTATGTTACCGTAAAAATCTCTCTCTCTTCTCTCTCTCTCTCTCTCTCTCTCTCTCTCTCTATATATATATATATATATATATATATATATATATATATATAGAGAGAGAGAGAGAGAGAGAGAGAGAATGAGTATATTATTCTAGGTACATATGTCATGAGCAATTTATCTTCAATCGTTCAAACACAATTCATCTTTGATTAGAATTAATGTAAAACAATTCGTCTACAAATTTGATTTATCTGCAATAATCATTCCACAGATATAATTTACCTATAAAGCATGTTTGAATCTTTTTTTAAGTTTACGCACGTCTGAACGTTTAAGAATCAGTGTAAATGTTTTTGATGAATAAGAAGAGGTCAACCTAATTCTGTGACGCACAAACTGAATATAATGTTTCAAAAAATATCTGAGAATTAAGCAGTGACGTTACTCTGCAGTTAGACTTAAATCAAGGAATGAAAGAAGAATTGTTTTGTATTACGACAATACAAAGATGCATTGTATCATGTTCTATTCGGGGGAGAGCCCTTGGCATTAGTTAAGTTGTTGACGGAGTAGCCTATTGTCGTTATCACCTGGACAGCGAGAAAGTTTATCTTCATCTAACTAGAGCTAGACCAGGGAGATTGTTTTTGCTGAGGTGGAGTGACACACCTACCGTCAGCTCCCCATTTTACCACACACATCATATTATTCAATCTGTGCATTTCATGCGCTGAGTTAGCAGGGACCGGTATTGGACAAGGAACCTTGCGCATCCTAGGTGGATGTTCTACAGACTGAGCTAAACTGGCTCTACAGTGTTATATAATTGATGGGTGGCCTATTAATTATGTAAGATAAGTGTAGTTTAATTCAAATCATATCTAAGCAAATGGTCTGGGAAAACCCAGGAAAAATGATGGATAGTTTTTTTTAAACTGCGTTTGACCTCCTCTTCCTACGATTCACCAGAGCGAACGTGATAAAGGGTTTAAAACCACTGATTTTAGTTGGACGCTGAACAGGACGGTTGCAATGGTGATCTGTCTGTTGAAACTGAACACGTGTTAACTGATCTGGATTTTTATAAAATGATAATATAATATATAAATATATATATAATTTTATATATAATTAATATAAATATAATATAATTTTTATAAAATGATAATCATTTTTATAAAATGATAAAGAGCTCTAAGAAAGACAAAAGTCTTGTGTTAATTAACTAAAAAAGAAAAAAGACGATCCAGAATCGGCAATAACAGAATGATATCTCCCAGAGTAGCGCAGATATATAGATTGACAGCTCCACCTACTGCCGAAGGCAGAGGACTCTGAACTAGATAGGTATAAAAAAAAACAGATAAATATATCTATATACAACCACGGGTATATATATTCAACAATATACATATATGTTTAAATAATGATATGCAAACCATTGTATCGTTAGAACTGAGTGATCTGCCCTTGTGTTTAATCACAACAGAGTGATCTGCCCCTATGTATAATGAGTTCTACAAAGCAGTCATTTGTATTGCATTATCGACATTTGTATGAGACGGTCGTTCGCGTCTTTTTTATGTTACAAATGTAATTTACGAAAATATAAAAACAATCAGGAATTAGGAAAATAGAACTAATGAACCAACGTAGTTACTAAGCTGCTAATAGTTCCTAAAAGTGTTTATACTTTACTAAAGATGTTGTGATTATAGAGGGAAAGGCATTGCCTACACCAGAGATGATTGGTCTTAACGGACTTTCAGGTTAAAAAAGAAGTTAAATCGCCTAATCATTAGCCAATAAATATTCAAAGTGTGTGATAAAAGTATCAAGATTGAAGCTGTATTTACCAAAATATAAATGTAAGAATGTAACTTTAATTTTTTCAGAAACCAATGTGTGTTAAAAAGAAGTCAAAATCTCGATACGTTTTAACGCACCTTACACACACACACACACACACACACACACACACACACACACACACACACACATATATATATATGTGTGTGTGTGTGTGTGTGTGCGTCAAAAAGAACAAAAAATCTCGATACGTTTTTGACACACCTTACACACACACACACACACACACACACACACGCATATATATATATTATATATATATATATATATATATATATATATATATAATATAACATCTTCATCAATCAGTTTTTATTTTACTGAAGATGTTCGCGTAATACAGACGAAATTATTTCAACCCTTGATTTGTTTTGAGTCATTCATTTCTTGCCACTTATCCTTTTATCTACCTCATATAGTCGGATTCTAAACCCATCCATCCTATCTTCATATATATATATATATATATATATATATATATATATATATATGTATATATACCCTATTGTAAATATATACTCATACTGTTAGAAATAGGTATTATAGTTTAACTGGCATAACAATAAAGTAAAACCACACATTAAAGTATTGACTCTAAAAACCATTTCCATTGCCTTTTTTTCTTCTCCACAGAATTGCAGTATTGATCGTCGTTTACAACACGCACAATCTCGATAAAACCAGAGAAAATGGCGGAAAACGAGAATTTTGGCGGGAAATATTTTATTTACTTTTCATTCGCCTTTAGCAGTTTCCATTTACGGACTCTTTTGTTTTCCTTTCCTTTCTTTTTGGTTTTGCAGCAATTTCACCCTAAAATACAACACACGCCGCTGTCTCAGGTGACAGAAGAGACCCGTTATTGAGGCACACGACACGCTACATTAGGCTTAATTTACACCCACCATTTTCAGCTGAGCTTGTCTACCATATTTGCATTTTTGGCAAGGACCCTTTGCTCTCTAGAGGGTAATGTGCAAAGCACATTGGAGACAGCAATTATCTGGTCTAAAAAGGACAGAGTGTCTCTGAACACCCCACCCCACCCAACGCAAACACTACTTTTGTCCTTATTATATACTTGTCTGTCTATTTTGTTTTGATTCAATGTGAGAAGAATTTGTATCATGAGTTTCCAATGTAAAATCATTGAAATGATTTTTTTTTCTCTAGGACTGTAGAATACGCCGACTGGTAAAACTCCCGCCTCCAATAGAGCCACATCTGGTCGTGGGTCAACATGGTGAACCCCAGCACATCCTACTCCGTACAACCTTGACGTCTATTTCCATGTCAGCACAACAGGATAGGGCAAACCGCCATCTCTCAGCCTCGGCCAGCTCTGTTGGATGAGGCTTTAAAATACACTGACTGTACCTCTGCGGAGGTGAGAGACACCCCCATTGAGGCCGCTTGTCTCTCCTGGTTGGTGAGGCGTAATGCTTAAAAACGGAATCCATGACATGCAACACTCCACTTTGCCCCTAACTTAGGCTAGACAGACAGTCGGAGAGGACCCTCCGATTAATTGACTGATCACATCAAGAAAAAACACCTATATCATTGTCCGCACCCTATATTCTTAAGGACAAATCCCAACCCGTTTTATCATATATGTGGTATAAGGCGTTGGCTTGGGTATATTGGTAAACTACATCTAATGGCCGGTTTAGCTCAGTCGATAGAGCGTTCGGCTAGAAACCACAAGGTTCCTAATTCGATACCGGTCCTCGCCAAGTCAGCGTATCATTAGCACAGGGATCTGTGCGGTAAAGTAAGGAGCTGATGGTAGGTGTGGTGCTCCACCTCAGACGCCAAAAACAATCTCCTTGGTATAGTGCTATTGAAAAAGGAATAGACTCCCTCGCTGACTGGCTGATACCGACTTTAGTTCGCACCGACGACTTTACTTTTTTTTTTACATCTAATGGTGAAGTTCCAATTCTGGAGCTCTAGGGAGTGTGGAGTCCTCCCTTCATCCCCCTTACTCCCAGGTCTACTCTATCCCAGAGTGGTAGTACCAGTTAGATTCCCATCTATGGGTTAAATAGAAAAAAGGAGTAACAAAATGTGTTTAAAAGAATTTTCAAAAAAGGAATTTTCTTTACATATCAAGAATAACCAAAAGTAATATCGATTTTCATACATGTTTTCATTGTTGGATACGAGTAGCTGGTTCTCCTATCATTTTCATTTTTCGAAGGTTATGATGACTTCTGACACACACACACACACACACACACACACACACACACACATATATATATATATATATATATATATATATATATATATATGAAAAAATGGAAGTAAATCCTACGGTATGTAGTATATTAAGAAAATTGAAAAAACACAGGTATTACCATTCAACTTATTTAAACCTGTGATTTTAAAATTTTTTATACATTTATATATATATATATATATATATATATATATATATATATATATATATAAGTGTTGTGATGTTAGTCCCAACAGTAAAAAGAAGTCAAGTCGAGATAGGGTAAAATAAGACAAGTGTATTTACAATCATGGTACATGTACGACTAGCTTGTCGTTAACAGGAACAGTATACCTTTCCACTCGGTGTCTCACTATTTATACTGAGAATCGGTGCATGTTCTCCACTGTAGGAACGGCCGGTACAACAATAAGAAACTTTATTAAAGAAGCATTTTGTAACAGCCTGTTCATCCATATATATATATATGTAGAAGCGTGGTGTAATGGTTAAAGTCATGAGAAATGGACTCGTCGCCCCGAGTTCAAATCCTGGACGTGATAATAACATTTCACTTAGCGCTAATGGAAAGGCATGTATCCTACTCTCCCTCCAGCTATGGGTGAATAGTAGGGCAAACTGGGATCTTTAACCTTGGTTAGGCAACCGGTCTAGGAAAAAGAAAACTCTGAATTCAAACCTGTTAAACTCCGTTTGGGAAATTGCCCTTATGTCACATTCTGTCTGTGCGAAGGGGTTGATATATATATATATATATATATATATATATATATATATATATGAATAGTTTATTGGCAGTGCTGAATTTAAATTGGACGCGTAAAAGCATATGCATGTTGTAAAAAAAAATTTTTCTTAAAAAGAAAAGTAAGGGTACCCTAGTTAGATTTAAAATCTAAAATGATTTTATCTTTTTTTTCGTTCAATACTCCTCAGAGAAAAAAATACATTGAAATATGGTATTGTGGTCTTGTTTTGTTTTGTTGTAGACGGTGGAATAGTCAGAAAGCAATGAGAAAAGGGATTTTTTTTTCTCAATAGGACAAAGAATTCGTAAAACTAAGAAACTTACAAATCATAAGGGGGGGTTTCGAAAATTACGAGTCCCCCGTTAGATAAGTTTAGGCTTGAGGTGCCAAATAGGAGAAACTGATGGGACTGCTTCTGAACGCACAGGAAAGGTTGAGTGCGGGAGATAAACAGGGACTCAAGAATCTGTAGTTGTATATATATATATAATATATATATATATATATATATATATATATATATATATATATGACTTAGCGGTGAAAATGGTCACAATGGTTAGCTGATGCAAGTTTCACAATGATAAGACAGCGATATAACAAATATACAGTGCTCAATACGTTAGTAGAGCAAATTTATTATCATAATGTTACACGGTAATAACATACTCGAGTTTCACTATCGCGAAAAATACACTCGTGCAATCGACTGCAATTAATCAATATCTTGATTAATCCAGTGGATTTAACCTGAAGATCCTTATGGTGAAACTCGAGTATATATATATATATATATATATATATATATATATATATATATATATATATATATATGCGTGTGTGTGTATCTGTGTGCATATGTGCGTATGTGTGTGTCTGTACAGTCCTTGTGGGGTCATGGGAAACACATCCAAAAGCAATATCGATTTTTATACTTGTTTTCTTTATTGGACACTAGTAACTACTATTTTCTGGTTCTCCAATTATTTTCATTTTTCGAAAGTAATGAAGACTTTTGAAACATTTACTGATTCAGTGCCGTCAATTTGACATATGTAAATTTACACAGCGAAGAGAAATCATTTGTTTTGTATAAGTAAGCGATTTACATTTTTGTTACGGGCTAAAACTTATATTCACCGATAAATAGCAATTTCATGTTGACCAATTTTGTACGTCCTTGCTCGACAAGAAGCATTAAGAATTGTTGGCAGCCGTTCGGTTATGAAGGATTTGTAACTGTTGCTCCCCACTTGCTCTCCCCTTGCTCTCCACTTGCCCTCCTTGCTCTCCACTATTTGCTAAATTCAATTTGCATAATTCACAAGTTTCAGAATGACAATACAGTTATGTTTAGCATAAATGGCGGGCGTTTCTTTTCTTTTCCCTCTAGGTAAATCTATTTTTGTGGTCACTTTGCGACTTTAGTCTAATATGACGGAACCGCACATGACACTCTTGAGGACGTAATAAATACTGGTGGGTTAGGAGAGTAAATGTTTTGGTTCCGGCATATATGTCAAAAGGGATTGGGCTTAAGGAAAAATTGAGATATTGTAAAAAGTACCTGGTACCAACTACTTAAGCATAACAATAACTAACTAAATGTAGATATAATATAAACAATTTATATATGTTATTATAATGTAGATTCAGTGTATCTCTGTCTGTAGCTAAATCTACGTCACTGCTTACGTCGGAATACCCTCAGGAATTGCGTAAGTTTATCTATGACTATTTAATTAATAGTCGAATTATTAACACTTAGAATAATACTTCTTTATTAACAATGTCTCTATGAAAAACAGCCCATGTTATTAGCGTGTTTAAAATCCTGCAATGTGTTTTATATATCGTTAAGAAATAAAGGTTTACATAGTATATGGTGTGGTTGATTTGCATACGTTATAACAAGTCCGGGTTTAATAAATAATTACTTAGTGTTATTGATCTCTAATATTATTGTTTTATTCTCCAACGCATTAAAATCAATTCTATGAATGATTTTATATTGAAACTAATTAAAATATAATTAAAATAAGTGTAATCTTTTATATTTAATTTCGTTAGTCTTTCTAATTTAATGCATTTGATTACATTAAAAGTTAAGTCCTTACGCTTGGTGGGTGCATATTCTTTCTGTCTAGATAATAGGGGAAAATGGGTACGCAAAATTTGGTAGGCAAAGAGTTAAACCACTTCTCTCTTTTTAATTTGGTCATTTTATTGTTACAGTAAGATTGATATCTCGTAAAATATTTGTTATGGCCATGAACAAATAATATTGTTTTATTCATTCTTATGAGGTATTCAATTCTTTTTTCGAATTCTATTTTAAAACACATTTTTTGATAGTCATTTTAACACATAGTAGGGAGACTAACAGGAACTACCAATATGCTTACTTATTATCGGCATATATATATATATATATATATATATATATATATATATATATATAATATATATGGTTTTTGCCACTTCTTCACAGAATAAGGTGATTTACACACGTTCGATTGTGAGCACGTGGTGCCAAGGCGTTCAGCTTTGTTTTTACTCACTGTCATACATATGAACCCCTTCCCCGGTTTCCTCTCGTGTGCGACTGTACGTGACTGAGAAACCCAGCCTTCGACAGGCAGTCCCTGCCACACACGTCACATATATAATCCGGCTTGAATGTAGGAAATGTGTCCATGACGTCCGTTGTGTGCCGCTTACGTAGAGACCGCTTCAGGATTGAGTGTCTGAGCCGTCTTACCTCAAACCCTTTGCAGCTATCATAAACAAGTTTTCTCCAAGCCGCACGATTCGTAGATATTCTCTCCCAACACAGCCTCATTTTTCGGTTTTTCGATAAACTGCTCATTGGTATTGATTTCTCTTGGGTCTCAACTAAAATATCTTCTTTTACAGCTGTGATGATCAAAGTGACCGTTTCAAGGGAATTGACTCTTCAACATCAGGCTGAATTTATTCGCCAAAGTGGTCAATGAATTTGAACTTCGAAACGTTACCAGTTAATCTGATACTGTCAATTTCAACTGCGGCTTTTTGGTGTTATATTACACACAGAAACTTTGTAGAAAAATATTATCACATTTCCAATGTAGACAATCGAGAATCAATTCTATGATTGGCTGTTTAGTTGGTTGGATTTTACGGCATGTCAAACCTTGTTGGGTTATTTCATGCCGAAGACATTTTGTTTTATATATATATATATATATATATATATATATATATATATATATATATATATATTATATATATAAAATGTTGTTCTGGTACCAACGGGAGAAAATTTAATATTTTATAAAAAAGGAGAAATGTATTATGTTCTCAGAAATTTACAAAAAAATGTTTTATCTTACATACGCGACACGTGTTGTTAATCTGTTGTCTTCTTCAGGCATTGAGTTATTAATACGAAATTGACTTTGTGTCACATCCTGCTCATGGTATATATATATATATATATATATATATATATATATATATATATATATATATATATATCAGAAATATGAGATTATCCGACAGTATGTGGAGAAAGGTAGACAAACAGGGGATGTTGCAGAAAATGGATGTTTATTGTAGGTAGTGAATCCGACGATGCAACGTTTCGGTCTGTTATACCTTCTTCGGGACTTTAGGAATAGAGTTCTTGCTTCAGTGGTGAACATTTTCTTTC
The DNA here is from genome assembly GCA_023376005.1 of Doryteuthis pealeii. Lineage (NCBI taxonomy): Eukaryota > Metazoa > Mollusca > Cephalopoda > Myopsida > Loliginidae > Doryteuthis > Doryteuthis pealeii. The sequence continues at coordinate 5,819,929 of CM042144.1, read as the reverse complement.
TAATAATAATAATAATAATAATAATAATAATAATAATAATAATATATATATATATATATATATATATATATATGTGTGTGTATATATATATATATATATATATATATATATATATATATATATATATATCGTCCCCAGCATGTTGGGGGAGAGATTTGGTAGATACACAGTTAAGTTGTTTCACCTTGAATTGAACATTAGACTGCAAAGATGTATTTTGTTTATATCTTTTACCTATACAGAAATACTTTGTTATATAAACCTAAAGATAGAATCATTGTTCTGGTGAAAAAAATGTATTTGTTTACGTCGATATAATTCGAGGCTGTTCAAGGAAATAATTTCCTTTAGAAAGTTTATTCCGACAGCCAGGAACAGCGTTTTAACCATTGAGAAATCATATAAGTTACTATAGCGGACAATGTTAAACCTATCTATAGTTCAAGCACGCATCATTGGGGAAAAAGTGGATATTAGCCAACATAAGATCAGGAATTCTGTTTATTAATCTTTTCTAAGCGAATCAAACAGTGGAAGAACGAATATTGTTGTAGCGTTCTGGCAAAAGAAGCCTTAAGTAGAGTCTAGTGGGAAGATGAAAACACTCGAATGGGTGCTGAAATTATCAGTGATATGTTTGTCTTCCTATTTGGTAGGTAGGGTAAGTATTTTTATCTGACTTATTTTTATACTTTGAAGATTATTTGTTGTCATTTACTAAGTTTTGCATCGTTTGCTAGAAAGTTGCATTGGAAAACAAGGACTGTTAAGGTATATATATATATATATATATATATATATAGGTATATATAAATATATATACACACACATATATTCACACACACACACACACACACACACACACACATATATATATATAATATATATATATATATATATATATATATATTCTCCCTCTAGCTATAGGTAAATAGTAGGACAGCCTGGGCTCTTGAAACGGTTTAGGCAACTATTCTAAGAGACGAAAAACGCTGAATTCAATCCTGTTACTCTCCGTTTACGAAATTGACTTTGTGTCATATCCTGCTCATGGTATATATATATATATATATATATATATATATATATATATATATATATATGAGAAATATGATATTATCCGACAGTATGTGGAGAAAGGTAGACAAAACACGGGATGTTGCAGAAAATGGATGTTTATTGTAGGTAGTGAATTCGACGATGCGACGTTTCGGTCTGTTAGACTTTCTTCGGGACTTTAGGATAGAGTTCTTGTTTCCGTGGTGAATGTTTTCTTTCTAATAATAATGATAAGAATATATATATATATATATATATATATATATATATATATATATATATATATATATATATATATACAAAAAGTGTATTTGTTTACGTAGATATAATTCGAGAAAAATAATGTTCAGGAAAATAATTTCCTTTAGAAAGTTTCTTCCGACAACCAGAAACAGCGTTTTAACCATTGAGAAATCATATATATATATATATATATATATATATATATATATATATATATATATATATATATATGTGTGTGTGTGTGTGTGTGTGTGTGTGTGTGTGTGTGCAAGTACGACGAGGAAATTAATCCGATAGTATGTAGATAAATTCTTTTAAAGAAAACAAACACAGGATATCATGAACAATGGAAACTCTTTATGTCGATCATTAAGTATTTCGGTTTTTTTAAAAATTAAAACCTTCTTAAGGACATTGAATATTTGTATGAGTAAAGAATGAAAGATGTTCAGTGTATGTTGAATGTGTGATTTCTGATCATCTATTTTCGTTTTCACATGCAATGATCGTGTCATGGCTATCATATAAAAAGGCCAAGTAAATAACGGGTAATAACCTTTTATCACACATTCAACATACACTGAACATCTTTCATCCTTTACTCATATAAATATGAAATAAAACCTGAAGATGGTTTTAAATTAACAAAAAAATCGAAATACTTAAGTATCGACATAAAGAATTTCCATTGTTCATGACATACTGTGTTTGTTTTCTTTAAGAAAAATTTCTCCACCCCCCCACACACACACTACATGGGTATGATGTGACACAAAGTCACAACTATGGGATATCCAGTAAGGATTGAGCTCACTATTCAGTAGTAATGGATCTGAGAGACTAGCTTACTAACAATTACACCCCAATGGACTGGCCCTTATATCCAATCTGTTTGCCATGGGTAGGATGTGATAAGGTTGCAAGCATGGGGTATAGTAATAATTGAACTTACTAATCAGTAATAATGTATCTGCGAGACTAGCTTGCTAACCATTATACCACAATGAATGCCCAGTTCTGTTGATTTGTGTGTTCACTGATAATATATCAGAATCACTTTTTGAATAAACAAAAGAGAAATTGTTCATTTTTTAACAGCAGAAAGAAAATGACAACATAAGAACAAGTTAATGTCAGATGTGATTTGGACAGAAGAAACTGCTGCAAGACAATGATAAGAAGAAACTACATCAAGGTTTGAAACAAAAGAGATTAAGAATTACTCAAAGTCAATAGTAAGTCATCCAATCATGGTGCAATGGTTAGCAAACTAGTCTTGCACTTCCATTACAACTAAATAGCAAATTCTGGATGCTCCATACTTCAGGATACTCCATACTTTGTGTCACATCCTACTCATCGTTAATGGATTGGATAAATACCTACTCAAAGGCAACAGTATGAATCACAAAATCGATTGATTGATTTTAATGGCATGTCAACCTGTTTGGGATAATACATTTGTATTTACATTTTGGTCACGCTACGGTAAAAGAACATATATATATATATATATATATATATATATATATATATATATATATATGTATATATATATATATATATATATATATATATATATATCAATGTGTATGGTTCATGTGTGCGTGCATGCCAACATACGTACACGTACGAACAGAATAGGCGCATCCGACCTTAGACATAACACGCAAACAAATGACATGCAAATACAATTATTCAAACGCACGTATTTGACCATATGTATCATTTTCAAAACTTTTTTCGCTA
>CM042144.1:5811878-5814378 GCA_023376005.1 Doryteuthis pealeii | reverse complement strand
CGAAACCTTTTCATCAATTATGCCTAGGCACTGGGATAAAAAAAAAACCCACAGGAAAATGTGATTTTATGCCTTTTACAAAAATAATCGAAAATCACTCTTAAAACATTTTCAAATTCTCTACACAAATTTAAAAAAGAAAATTATGCAGGTACATAATATTTATGGAAAAGTAGTTTTCTTTGGTACTAAATTTTACTGTTTCAATATCAGCTATCGTGGCATGCCAGTGACGAAGCCTTTTATCAATAATTTATAGGCGCTGAGATAAAAAAAATAAAAATAAAAAAGAGTACAGGGGAATGTTATTTCATGCCTTTTACAAAAGAATCCAAATTTATACTGAACTTATGGTCAGGTAACGACAGATTATCAATCATATGGAAATCCGGTCTCACTGATAATCTAATGCGATAATACTTCCAAGCCATACTTGTATCAGTGCTACTGTATGGCTGCACTACTTGAATCCTAACGGGGCGCTAAGAGAATAAGCAAGATGGGAGCTGCACAAGAATTCTCCGCGCGATATTACACAAATCGCAGAAACAATCACCCCACAAGAAAGCAGCTGTACAGCCACTTGCCCCCTATCTCTCATACCATCCGAGCGAGATGAACAAGACATGCTGGCCACAGCTGGAGAAGCGCGAACGAACTCATAGGTGATGTTTTCTTATGGAAATCAGTACATATGCACGCCAGTGTGGGTTGCCCAGCAAATACATAAATTGACCAGCTGTGCAGTGATACTGGATGAATGATAGGGCTCGTTGGCGAGAGATTGTCATGGATATCCGTGATACCAACGCGACATGATGATGATGATGATGATGATGATGATGATGATGATGATGATGATGATCTCTAATAAACAATTCTTTTCCAAAATTTAAAACTTTTCTAGAAATTGCCTTTCCAAAAATGATTCACATATTACAAGGTCATTAGTGGCGGATGTTTAGATATTTGCCCCTCCCCCTGCTAAACTGAGAAAACACCGACAGCGTACTATGCATTGTTTAGTACAGAATGTATTTGTGTATAACACGCATCCCTAAATATGAACTACAAAATTCAAGGGAAAAGTCTGTATCTGAAAATGAGGCTGTAGTTCTGGAGATGTGTGGAGTGAAGACTATCCCTTCGTTACCATTACCCCCAGGTCGACTCTGAACTGGAAGGTAGTTCTTGTTAGGTTAACATCTGTGGGAAGATAGATATGTTTAAAAATTAAACGATAAAGAAACAACTACACAATCTATTAATAATGGAGATTCGCTTCCGGTTTTTGTCTGTAACAAAAACTACGTCACTGCTTTAAAAAGTCTCATTACCCAAAATCCTCATAAAATAGAATAAATACACTCAAAATTTGAACATGCAACATTAGACAGTCCTCATTGTTTTTTAAAACAAGTTTTAATAAATACATGACTGGTATTATATATCTATACATAGTTTGTTTTATTTTAATACATATTTAAAGTTTACATTTCATATTGTTTTATTTTTTAATCCTTTAATGAATTTGATGATTTTACTTACTTAGTGTACAAACTCGCTGACATTTAATTTTTAACTTCCACCCCTCATGCAATATATTTCAAAAATCTATTTTTACATCGCCCGGAGGGTGTTTTTTATTTTGCTAGTTATAGTAAGTTCAACATTTTGATTCACCGTCCGTATACGACGATTTTTCAGTCAGCTAATTCTTATTTTCATTGAACCGTTCGTCATCAAAATAACAACTAACTGATTTTAATGGCATATAAAATAGCCTAAGTTTATCTTATGCCTGAAGTTAGGGAATCGTTTTCATATTTACATTTTCCGTAGTCTCTAAGAGATGCTTATCATATTTTGGCGTATGGTCCTATCGAATATGAAATAATTTTTAAACAGAAATGCTTGGCCTAAATATGGGATCCAGACGGGTACTACCAATCTGGTCCTGGGAATAATGTCAATGAAGGAGTACTCTACACTTCGGTCTCAAGTATCCGAGTTAAACATCTTATTATAATGGAGATTGTGTGTTTTTCTGTCTGTAACCGAAACTATATTACTACTCAAGTCACAATTCCCTTAATTATTTACGACAAATTCTCCAATCCAACCTTCAGTTATTAATAAAAATTGTTTTACATTATTAATACTGTTGACCATATCTACGTACCAATAACATGCAATTGTATTTATATATACAACAAAATAGCGGTTTGCAGTTTGAACGAGAAGGCTAATTTGCATATGGATATTTAAAACTTTATTTTAATAAATATGTGCTTGGTATTATTGATTTCTAATTGTTTGGTTTTATCTTAAGAAATATAAACAAAAAACTCGTGGATAAATCTTAAAAGAAATTTATTTACAAGAAGAAATAACTGTAATATTATCCTTTACTTCCTATTTTAACTAAATAGTTAAATTAGGAAAATTTACCAATGAAAGAGGGGAGTAATGGAAAATGATGGAATAGTTAGTTTCAAAG
>CM042144.1:5793428-5806778 GCA_023376005.1 Doryteuthis pealeii | reverse complement strand
GCTTATTTTTATTAATTAATCTTTTTCCTTTAATTCTTCTTGCTGATTTCTTTTCTCTCTCTCTCTCTCTCTCTTGTCTGTCTGTCGTGTCTGTCTGTCTGTCTCTCTCTCTCTCCTCTCTCTCCTCTCTCTCTCTCTACACTCTCTCTTCTATATCCTCGCTACTTTCTGCATTGTCCCACTACTCTCTTCTAACGGGTTTTACTTTTCTCTGCGTCTTTTCCATATCCCCCTCTCTCTCTTCTCTCTCTGTCTCTGTCTCTGTTCTCTCTCCCCTTCTCTCTCTCTCTCTCTCTCTCTCTCTCTCTCTCTCTCTCTCTCTCTTCTCTTTTTGTTCATTTGAGTATTATCTTTATTATTAATCTTTTTCTTTAATTCTCTCTCTGATTTCTGTTCTCTCTCTCTCTCTCTCTCTCTCTCTCTCTCTCTCCTCTCTCTCTCTCTCTCTCTCTCACTTTTCTACTATCCTCTCTTACTTTCTGCTCTTCCACTACTCTCTTCTAACTTTTACTTTTTCTCTGCGTCTTTGTCCATATCCCCTCTCTCTCCCTCTCTCTTTCTCTCTCTTTCTCTCTCTCTCTTCTTCTCTCTTTCTCTCTCTCTCTCTCTCTCTCTCTCTCTCTCCTACTATCCTCTCTTACTTTCTGCTCTTCCACTACTCTCTTCTAACTTTTACTTTTCTCTGCGTCTTTGTTCATATCCCCCTTCTCTCTCTCCCCTCTCTTTCTCTCTCTTCTCTCTTCTCTCTCTCTCTCTCTCTCTCTCTCTCTTTCTTTCTTTCTTCTCTCTCCTACTATCCTCTCTTACTTTCTGCTCTTCCACTACTCTCTTCTAACTTTACTTTTTCTCTGCGTCTTTGTCCATACCCCCCTCTCTCTCTCTCTCTCTCTCTCTCTCTCTCTCTCTCTCTCTCTCTCTCTCTCTCTCTCTTTCTCTCTCTTTTGTTCCTTTGATTATATCTATTTTTATTATAATCTTTTTCTTTAATCTTCTCTCTGATTTCTTTTCTCTCGACAGAAAACGAACAAGTTGGAAGGGTTCTTTGAGGGAACATTAGCCGAAAAAATGGCCAAAACATACATAAAAGAAAACAACTTGAAAACATTCAAATAATTTATACATTCATTTCCATCGAGTAATCAAAAACATGTCTGTCCAAAGAGAGAGATTTCGTTGGGCTTAGAATGAATACATATAAAACAAAGAGGTAACGCACGCACACACACACACACACACACACACACACACACACACACATATAATATATATTTACCAAACCCCTCCGCACGGTATATATATAAATAATATATATATATATTTAATTTAATATATATATATATATATATATATATATATATATATAATATATATCGTGCGGAGGGGTTGGTAAAATATATATATAATATATATAATATATATATATATATTATATATATATATATATATTAAATTTGATAGAGAAATTATATATAATTGATAATTGAATCAAATTACCACGACCAGACAACTCGGCAAACAATATTAATGTTACCATTGACTATGATTGGGCATTCTCCGTTTGGTCGCTGTGGTCCGCTGGTTCAATCTCTAGTGGCGAGATGGTATGCACTGCTGATGAGACCAAATGAGTCGAAACAGCTGTCCAGTGCTCCGGATGTCGCAAATGTGTTTGCTGAGTTGTCTGGTCGTGGTAATTGATTCAATTATCACCTATATAATATATATATATATATATTATATATATATATATATAATATATATATATGTATATATATATATATATATATATATATATGCGTGTGGTGTCATTTTTCAGGATGATTTTAATATAAGCCCTCCTCTTGAAATAGGCCCTAGTTTAGAGCGGTAGGCAGTCGAAAGAAACAAGTATACTTATAATCACTAGCTAATATATGCACCCTCCGGTGCCAAGTATTAATGTCATAAAATATCATATTAAATTTAGAAGTCTAAATAAACTAAATAAGAATGCAGATAAAATGATTTGGAAACAGAAGAGGTATAATCGAAAAATAAAACAGCTGTAGCTTGCTCTTCCATCTCCCCCCTCCGCTTTCCTTGCTAAACTTTTTAAATTTAACTATTAATTAAATAAGAATATAAAGAATAAAATTACAGTTATTCTTTTTGTTAATTGATTTCTTTTAAGAATTTATCTCCGAGATTTTTGCTCATATTCATTAAGATAAACCAAAAATAATTAGAAATCTACAATACCAAGCACATATTTATTAAAATCAAAATTTTAAATATCAATATGCAAATTAACCTTCCCGTTCACACAGTAAACCACTTTTTGTGTATATATAAATACAATGCATGTTATTAGTACGTAGATATGGTCAACAGTATTAATAAATGAAAACAATTTTATTAAAATTGAGGCTAAATAAAAATATTCATGGAGAATGTTGATGTATAATAACTAAATGGATAGTGACTTGAGTAGTGATATAGTTCGGTTACAGACAAACAAACACATAATCTCCATTATAATAAGATATCATGTGACGCAAATACTCGACATCAACCGAAAGTAAGCCCAAATATTATAATTCGTTGTGAACATTAATATAAGCCCTGTTTTGTTGTCGAGGAAATAAGGTCGAAATAAATATAAGTGGAATGATATTATTCTTACTAGCAAAATAAAAAAACGCCCTCTGGGCGACGTAAAGTAAATATTGCCTGAGGGGATGGGAGCTGAAAATTTAATATCAGAGAGTTTGTATCATAAGTAAAGTAAAATCATCAAATTTATTAAAGGGATAAAAAATAAAATAAATTTATTAAAGGAGTAAAAAATTTTAAAAATTGAAATGGAAACTTAGTTCTGACAACTTTAGATATATATTAAAATAAAACAAACTATATATAGATAGATAATACCAGGTATGTATTTATTAAAACTTGTTTAAAAAAAACAATGAGGACTGTCTAAGGTTACATGCTCAAATTTTGAGGGTAATTATTCTGTTATGACGATTTCGGGTAATGTGACATAAGCAGTGACGTAGTTATTGTTATAGACAAAAACCGGAAGCGAATCTCCATTATTAATAGATAATCATATTTATTTATTATATTTTTTAGAAAAATGCGTTACATTCCAATTACATTTCTGAACACCAATTAGGTTACAATTTTTAAAACAGAACGCTGCTAACGGCAAAAGAAGGTTTAACTATAATACGTTTTCATTTTGAAATGAATTATATTCAGGTTTGACAACAGCTTAGCATCTAATTGTCTTAATGGTCGTTTTTGATGGAAAAAATCAAAGCATTTTAACGTTCCATCTATCAATAAATTCATCATTTGGAATATGCGTGTGTGCATAATTGGGCAGCATTTCTTAATTAAGACATGTTTGGTTAAACAGGAGAGACATTTTTTGTGAACAAATTCTTTTCTCAATGATACAATATCCGACTGGAATTGGCTGATGAATTTGGAATAGCTGATTTGTTCCAAGTACTTTAAACTTAAATAATAATAATAATAATAATAATAATAATAATAATAATAATAATAATAATAATAATAATAATAATAATAATAATAATAATGATTTATTTTCTAAACTCCGACAGTGTAAAAGAAAAATCTCCCAGCTTTATAGTTTGTAATCAGACAATACAAACTTTTGCCTCGGAAAATTATCATATATAAAAAAAGAAAATACCAAATCACATACACCACCTGTAAGAGTTACCTAAGTTTAATATACTAAAGTGCTCAATACAAAAGTAGAACTAATATATATATATATATATATATATATATATATATATATATATATATATATATACCACCATTATAAAAAGAATACTAGTATAAAAGGAACATTTCGATTTTATATTGTTTTTCTAATTCCCACCGACGATAGCCCTAAATGTTATATATATATATATATATATATATATATATATATATATATATATATATATATATATATAACTGTTGCGACTTTAGTTCAATATTGGTAGGGCTCATATTTTTAACAAAACTTACAATGCTTATATCTTAGAATATTAGAATATAAGAAGAACATTTGTTTCAGACTACATGGATGAATTACTATTTTACTGGGAGATGGATGGGTAGATGTGGTTCACATGAGTGGCTGTCCAGAAGCCCTGATTTAACACACTGTGGCTTTTTTCTTTGGGATTAGTTGAAGGAGCAAATCTACTATACAAAACCAATGACTTTTGAAGAACTTAAAGGACGAATACGAGAATTTATTTTTGTTACTCCACAAGAGTTCCTGGCAAGATCAGTTGATGCTATTCCCGAGCGACTTGAGAGGTTGGAGGCAAATGCTGGTGCTCACACAGAATTTTAAATAAAACTCCATGTTATATGTGTTTTTCTCATTTTCAATTTTTTGTAAAAATAATGATTCAGAAATAAATTATAAGATTTTTAAAATAGGGAAGAGAGTTACTTTACAATCACCCTGTATATTGTTTTGGGGAGTTTTAACTAATGTTGACTTTTTATATAATTTTTTTTCTTTCTAAATACAATACATCAAATCTCCGACCCTGTTTCGGTTTGCACAGCCGATAATTGACTACTAACCATTCTATATATAAAAAAACAGGATATTTTCTCATCATCTGTGGTAATTTTCAAAACAAATGTCTTATGTTTGTCTGTTTGTTTGTGTTTTACGGCATATCAACCTCAGTGGGTCATTTAATGCCAATAAAGTTTTGAAATAAATCAATTCTTAATAGATAATACAATTTTTTTATAAATACATTTTTCTATTTAACTCATAGATGGGACCCTAACAGCTACTACCACTCCGGGCAGAGGGACCAGGAGCAATGGGGATGAAGGGTGCTCCACATTCCCCAAACCTCCAAAACTGGAACCTCACCATCAGATAGAGTTTAACGTCATTCCCAGGACATTAGACCCGCAGCCACCGCCTTCTAGCACCCATATGATAAAAAGGGTTTGGAGCTTGCCATAAGGGGCAATAGGGTTGGGGCAATCATTAAGTGCTAGGGCTTGACGTGACCAGCCGATTGATCGGAGGGCCTCTCTGACCGCCCGTCTAGCCCAAGATAGGCCAAAGTGAGTTTTGCATGTCATGAACTGCTCATCCACCTGGGCTCTATCCTTAAGCATCACGGGTCGCCACCCACGGCCAACAGGTGGCTCCATTGGGGGAGTCTTACGCCTCTGCAGAGGTGCAGTCGGTGCATTCTAACGCCCTAGCCGACAGGGCGGACAACAAATGTCTTAGACACTGGTTAAGCATCTGTCATAGTCGCCACTCAATGTCTGAAACAACGGAATTGATCACACAAGAATGTTGAGGGAGTCCAGAGAGAGCTACTAAATTAGTGAATAATTTAAAATGCCTTTCATATGAAGAAAGACTTAGGAACATTGACCTACCAAGTCTGGTTTTCCGACGCATAAGAGGGGATATGATTGAAGCCTACAAATACACGTATGGTTTTATTCAACGAAACTCTGACCTACTAAACATTGCTCAAAATACCTATACAAGGGACATAAATTAAAACTCCTTAAAAAATCTTGTAAAGCAAAACGCAAGACAAAATTATTTTAGCTACAGAGTGGTGAATACATGGAATAAACTACCTTTATCAGTAGTGAATGCCCCATCTCTAAACTCCTTCAAGGCAAAGTTGGATAATCTGTGGAATTATATTAAATATTCTGTTGATTTAAAATTAATATTTATAAGGAACAGCTAACAGGTCACAGACATAATATACTAGCTGAAAAGATATTATTATTATTATTATTATATTATTATAAGAATGAAACATGGGTGATATTGTCGTCCGAAGAACTAGTAAGTTGAAATGTGTTTGATACCTCTCTTTTTGTACTCACTCACAGTAAGATGCAAAGAATAGCAAATTTAGCATTTTATTTATAATTGTTTCACAACATTAGATAAATTATTTGAGAAATGCGGTTTTATAGGTCATAGACAATAAGGGAAAATGTGTGGGAATTTATCTGCGGTTCCAATGAAAACCATTAAAAAAGAAGAATAAGAATGGAGAGAGAGAGAGAGAGAGAGAGAGAGAGAGAGAGAGAGAGAGAGAGAGAGAAACACACACAAACACAAACACACACACACACACACAGAAATAGATTTGGTGCGGTTTTAATGCTTAACGTGTTAGTTCAGAAGGTCATTTTTACTTAAAAGTGTTTTATCATAGTTATGGCCTTTGCAAATCTAAGCTAAACTGAGAAAACCATATACATCAAACTGTATACTTGTGTATCAATTATTAGTATTAAGAGTCGTTACTTGAAGCTATAATTGTTAACAAATGATTATCATTAGTTACTTGAAACCATAAATTTGCAGTTTAAAGACTGACTTCGGCCTTAAATATGTATGTGTGGGTTGCGGCATATATGCCTACGATTTATACACACGTACATGTATACACAAGTTGATATAAATCATTTAATTATATACATTGATAGACAGCGGTACTTTTGCAATGTTAGCTTATTCTTAATTAAATCCATATTTTCTCAGCGCTAATAGTAATCTGATAGCAAATGAAAACGGTTTTCAGTACGATCTCAACTTAATACTTCCAAAGTTAAAAAACAGACAATACACACACACGTACACGCACACACACACACACACAACACACACACACTCGCGGACAGACACACATACATGTGAAGGTACACACACCCACATACCTCCTAATCACATACATAGGTAATTATGAACTTAAGTTGGCCAAATTCCTAGCATAAAATTGTGCGTGCGCATTATCTCCCTTAACAAATTTGCTTGTATAGTTTTTCTTATGAGATTTTCTTAGACAATTGAATGAAGAAAAATACATTTCATTCTTATCGACACGTATGAACTTTAGTTGGCCAAATTCCTAGCAGAAAATTGTGCGTGCGCATTATCTGAAATGAACTTAATTGTTATTAAGAACATATTTTATGATATTTTTCTGTTAAAACATGCAGTTGTATTGTGTTCGAAAAGTTTCTAAGATTTGTGTAAGTTTTTAATATTTGTGTATTTCGCACGAAAACTTTCAAAATGGCTCCGGTTTGTTTCAAAGTGAAAGTCAATTGTCAAAATTTTTAGCATAAAATTGTGCGTGCGCATTATCTGAAATGAACTTAATTGTTATATAAAAATGTGTCGATAAGAATGAAATGTATTTTTATTCATTCAATTATTTAAGAAAATCTCAATAGAAAAACTATACAAGCAAATTTGTTAAGGGGGATAATGCGCACGCACAATTTTATGCTAGGAATTTAGCCAACTAAAGTTCATAATTACCCACACATACACAAATAAATGAAACCCGATATTTTTATTTTCAATAACGCTGTTAAAACTATAACAAGCACCCGCGCACACACGCCGGACACACACATACATAAACAGACACAAATACATACACGCACATACAAGCACGCACTAATACACATACATACACGTGCGTGTGTACGGACACATACATATGCGCATGCATGTACACTCACACGTACCTGTACACGTGCATGCACATACACACAACCACGCACCACCGGACACATACACATACATGTGCAGGCACTCACATACGTAGACGTGCATCACATATAGAAATGCGAGAGGAAACACACATACATACGCAGGCACATATCCCCACACATATATGCTGCAAACGCACACATACCCAAATAAATGAAACCCTTTATTTTTAGTTTCAATCAAGCTGTTAAAACTAAAACAGACACGCACACGCGCATACACATACACACACGGGTACGACACACACACACACACACACACCACACACACACACACACACACACACTCACTCACGTTCACGTACACACTCACACATGTGGAGTAACACTCACACACACGCCTATCACACAAACACACATACTTAAATAAATGAATCTCTTTATTTTTAGTTTCAATCATGCTCTTTAAAACCAAAACAGACACAACTCACACACACACACACACACACACACACACACACACACGCTGACATACACACACACATATCACACAAGCGCACACATACCCAAATATATGAAACCCTTATTATTAGTTTTAATCACGCTGTTAAAACTAATATAGACACACAAAGGTACACACGCACACACACATGTGCGTCCGCGCACAGACATACACACATACACACACACATACACGCCCGCACGCACGCTCGCTGACATACACACACACATATCGCACAAACGCACACATACCCAAATATATGAAACCCTTATTATTACTTTTAATCACACTGTTAAAACCAAAATAGACACACACAGTACAACAACACACACACACACGGGTACACAACACACACACACACACATCACATACATACACACACACACACACACGCATGCACGCAGACATGCACACATATATATCGCTCAAACTCACACACACACAAATATATGAAACCCTTATTAGTTTTAATCACGCTGTTAAAACCAAAATAGACACACATAGGTACACAACACACACACACACATACACACGCGCGCGCACGCGCGCGCGCAGACATACACACAACACGCGCGCGCATGCACGCACGCACGCACGCACGCAGACACACACCCACACATATCGTTCAAACACACACATATCCAAATAAATGTAACCCTTTATTTTTAGTTTCAATCACGCTGTTAAAACCAAAACAGACTCAACTCCGGAAAATACTGATAATAGAAAGTGTGACCCACATTGTGAATCAGTGGAAGCCAAGATTTTTAAATAGGGCACCGGCCATTAAAACAACTTTTAGCAAATAATTAAGCCGGAAAGAAGGCCAAAGATATCATGAGAGAAAAGAAAAAAAAAGAAAAAAAAAAAAAAGAAAAAAAGAAAAAAAAAAGAAAAAAAGAAAAAAAAAGAAGAAAAAAGAAAAAGAAAAAGAAAAAAGAACTGCGTTTGCGCACAAAGTGTTCGCTATAAATAATTTAAGTTTTTATCACAGTTTTGCAATTGCCCCCCGTGGAGGCAAGATCAGCTGCATCTGCAATGATGACCCGGATTTGAAATATAAGGGGTCAACCTCTAAATAAATCATGTCTAATTTCATTTCTCTTGTATTATTTTCAAGAAAGGAATGATGGAAACTTCGAAATTTTGCTGGGTCAAATTATTTAGTCACTCCATCCAAAAATAGATAAATGAATAGAATTCATTTTCTCACTGACGAAAAGATGCAACGAATTGCAGATTTCATTTTATTTATAATTGTTTCAGACATTAGATAAATTATGAAATGCGAGAGATAAATTTGAGCAGAGAGAGAGAGAGAGAGAGAGAGAGAGAGAGAGAGAGAGAGAGAGAGAGAGAGAGAGAGAGAGAGTTTGGTTTGTTTGTTTTACGGCATGTCAACCTTTTTCGGGTCATTTAATGCCGAAACAACACATTTTGATAAAAGTTTCTAAATTTCAAGTTCAAATTGGTATAGATCATTTTTATTAATACATTTGTTGTTTTTTTTTGTTTTGTTTTATTTTTTAGGGGGTCAGATTAGTTTATTTAATGGTATAATAAGCCTGTAGGGTTTTTAATTCCCAAAACTGTTAGGGTATATTATAAAGTTAGTAGTTAAGTTTCCTTTAGTGTGTAATTTTTGTAGATGTATTTCGTGGTTGTATTTTATATCTGATTCATAATTTTCAATATATTTTTTTTTATTTCAAGAAAGATAAAAATGTATCCATGTAAGTATTCTCAAAAAGATCCCTAGTATTATTTGTATTGAGATAATTATTTCTGATTCGAGCGAAAACTCAACACTCAAAGTGAAAATGTTTGATAGTGTAGGGTGTTTGGCATATATATATATATATATATATATAATATATATATATATATATATATATATAGAGAGAGAGAGAGAGAGAGAGAGAGAGAGAAGAGAAAGAGAAAGAGAGAGAAAGTAAGAAAAGAGAGAGAGGGGGATGTCTCTGAAAAGGAATGTCTGAAGAACAGAGCTTTTTACACCGACACCGGAAGAAACACCCCATATTAAATCGACCTTGTGTCATATCCCAAACCCGTAGGGGTTCGTTAAATACCGTGACTGAGTGATGGTGTGTGTGTGGTGTGTGTGTGTGTGTGTGTGTGTGTGTGTGAGAGAGAGAGAGAGAGAGAGAGAGAGAGAGAGAGAGAGAGAGAGAGAGAGAGAGAGAGAAGGAAAGTTAGTCATGCATTTTATTATACGACCTGTGAGTGATTGAGTGATATATATATATATAATATATATATATATATATATATAATATATATTATATATATATATATATATATATATATATATATATATATATATATATGATATATAGCCTGATATTTGATAGAATTGAAATTGAACGCTTAAATTGTGAAATATTTGAATGATAAAACAAGATTGTCGTCAAATATAGCAATATTATCAGAAATAGCGAAAACAAATAAAATAAAAATAAAACAACATCCGGGCGGTGTAAAAGTTAATTTGCCTGAATGATGGGGAGTTCAAATTTCAATGACAGATTTATGTATTATAAGTAAGTAAAATCATCAAATTTATTGAAGGATTAAAATAATAAAGCAATTTGAAATGGAAACTTGATACTGTCCCCCTCAAAAAACAAAAATAAACTATTAATCAAATATTCATTTTGAATATTTTTACACAAAATCGTACGTATTTATTTATTTGTAAACTTTTTAGTTAACTTTTTGTTACTGAAAAAAAAAAGGCATGTGTTAAAAATAATTTTTAAATTGATTACACATTTCGCAAATAACACTGGTTTACAAAAAAATATTTTTTGTCTGAGGCAAGAATGTGAATAGGTTTTTTTTACTAATTTGGGTGTGCTGAATTCAAATTTATAAACAGTTTTGCTCTATCACCTCTAGTTTTCTGTCTTTTAAATAGTCTCCTTTTAGTATATACAGAGTATATACGGGCTTATTTCAACAGTTGCAACAGCTTATTACAGATAAAACAGGATAGATAAAGAACATTGACGGAATAAATATAGTTGGATGGCACAATTATCATAATTCCTTGTACCGCAGGCAGAAGTGTGTTTTATTAGATGATCTGCTGTATTTTGCTCTGGGATGACACGCAAGAGCATCCAGCAGAAGTCTCCCAGCATGCCGGGGTTCCACTTGCCTTGGTAGTTGTTCTCCATCTTCGTAATGTCTTGGTGGAATCTTTCTCCGTGTTCCATCATTCACTTCTCCAAGGTTTTGAGGGAAGAAGTTGAGTGGTAATGGAGAAAATGAATTTTGAGTGACATTCGGCATCCCATATCCTCATAAGTCTTTAGCAGATTCTCAATACAGGCTTGGTAATTTGGTACGCGTGTGTTACCAAGGAAGCCACTACTAAGAGTATTTACGGGATTCGAAGGAGCTCTTATTTCTCCGTAGTTGTAGGCAAATTATCGGACAAAGAAGACAAAAACACAATGGAAATTTAATACATGTTTTGGCAAATAATACAAGAAATTGTTGCAAATTTTATTGGTATTAGCTACCAGACTTATCTGAGTTAAGTAATGTTCTTGGAATAGTGGTGATAACAGGGGTATTCTGTTGCTTGTTGGAAAGTTGATAGGACGTTTCTTCGGACGTTTCTCGTTCTTCCTTGTAACCGGTTCAGTGATAAGTAATGAGGGATGCTATTTTAGAAGCTTCTCGCCCGGGTAACAGTTCTTTTAAATGACGGTGAATGGGCCCTTTTCAAATAGACTATTTGGTCTTCAGCCTTCTATAGTGTGCTTTTGTGCCTTTGAATGTGTGCGGTAAAAATGCCTCCGTCTAGATCAACGGTCCGTAGATAAGTAAGCCCTGTTTTGGGGCTAAGTAATGAGTGAAGTTTAGGGACCGCTATTTACGCGACTACCCTCAGTGCGTGCTCCGTGATAAGTAAAGTTTTTGGTTCTGGTGCCAACATACGATGTAATAAAATATCATATCAAATTAGAAAGGCTACTAAAACTAAATAAGAATGCAGATAAAAGATTTGAAACATAGGGGAGGTATAATCGAAAAATAGAACAACTGAAACTTACTCTTCCATCACTCCCGTCTTTCATTGCTAAGTTTTCTTAATTTAACCATTTAGTTAAAATAGGAAGAAAAGATAAAGTTACAGTTACTACTTCTTGTTAATGGATTTCTTTTAAGATCTATACCCGAGATATTTGGTTATATTCATTAAGGTAAAACCAAACAATTAGAAATCAATAATACTAAGAACCTATTTATTAAATAAACTTTTAATATCAATATGCAAATCAGACTTCCCGTTCATACTGTAAACCGCTATTTTGTTGTATATGTATATACAATTGCATGTTATTATTATGTAGGTATGGTCTAGAGTATTAATAATTGAGGTTTAAAAAGAAATAAAATCATGGAGAATGTGACGTAAATAACTAAGGAATTGTGATTTGAGTATTAATATATTTTCGGTTACATAGAGAAAAACGCACAATTTCCATTATAATAAGAGTATAGTAATACCGGAATCAATAACGAGGCAAATGTTATAGAACTTCAGAGAGAAGCTTTATGTATGTGTTGATTGGTTGTTTGTTGGGTTGGATTTTACGGTATGTGAACCCCTGTTGGGTTATTTTATACTGAAGACGTTTTTATTCCTTTTCGATCGGTACTCAATTTTTTAAAACTCTAATTTAAAAAAAAAAATTCTTGACTCATTTTTTCTATTTAACCCATAGATGGACCCTAATAGGTACTACCACTCCGGGTCAGAGTGAACATGGGAATAATGGCCATCCATACTTACCAAATCTTCTAAATTGGAACTTCACCATTAGATGCAGTTTAAGTGTATATTGACAACAACTACTATCCGACAAACGGAAGTCTGGAGATAAGAAAGAGAGGTTAGAGGTGACTTAGATTGAAAATAGAGATTAGAACGTTTGTATTCTGAGTTTTAGGAGTTGGATTACTAGGGTACTATACCGAGGATGTATATCTGCGTCTTAACGTTTTAGAATCGCTTTTTAGGGGCCTCTTTATAGACTTTAGAAGTTTTCTTCCCCCTATCAAAGACAGTTTTGTATCTCATAGAGACGGTCATTGTGGATCAAATAAACGCGAGAAGCAAAATTTAGAGGTTTGCCTATCTCTTGCTTTCATCACCGGGATGAAGTGACAAACCTTTCGAAACAGCACCTAAGCGAAACGGGCAGTCGGAGAGGTTTCTTTCAATCAATCGGCTTGTCACATCAAGCCATATCATCTATATGATTGTCCCAAACCTATTG
>CM042144.1:5773428-5790928 GCA_023376005.1 Doryteuthis pealeii | reverse complement strand
GTGTTTCTGTTGGTGAGCGTCTATTTTGTTGTGTGTGTCCATATGTTTGTAAGTACGTATATTTACGCGTCTCTCTATCTCTCTCTCTCTCTCTCTCTCTCTCTCTCTCTCTCTCTCTCTCTCTATCTATCTATCTCTGTCTTTCTCTCTCTGTCTTTCTCTCTGTCTGTCTGTCTCTCTCTCTCTGTCCCCGTCTCTATCTCTCTCTCTGTTTCTGTCTGTCTGTCTCTCTCTCTCTCTCTGTCTTTCTCTCTCTGTCTTTCTCTCTCTCTCTCTCTCTCTCTCTCTCTCTCTCTCTCTCTCTCTCTTCTCTCTCTCCTCTGTCTTTCTCTCTCTGTCTTTCTCTCTCTGTCTTTCTCTCTCTGTCTTTCTGTCTGTCTCTCTCTGTCCCCGTCTCTGTCTCTGTTTCTGTCTGTCTGTCTGTCTGTCTGTCTCTCTCTCTCTCTCTGTCCGTATATGTGTGTTGTGTATGTTTGCACAAAGTATACTTCGGTATTATCTATCAACAATAAAATAAGTCTCTATTTCATTATAAAAATCGTTTATCACTTTTTTTATCTGCCAAAATCACTAAGAAAGAGACTCTTTTAAGTGCAATATATTATTGCTGGTTACTCGGAGTTAAACGAAGCATGGCACCTGATTCATATCGAGGCAGACAAGGCAAGGAGTCGCTTTAATAAAAACACGATCGGTCTCGATTTTGCCAAGTCAGTTCGAGAACGCCAATCCTCAGAAGAAAAAGCGAACGGCTTTAATGGTTAAATGAGTCGGGTATAATGACTGTATTTTCAGGGGAGTCACTCGGACTGCTGTTATCTACGTTCATTTATCTGCCCATCCAACCATAATTTATAAGACGTTGCCGAGTGTAAAGAAGCAGCGGAGGAGGAGAAGGGCGATACCAAGGAAGCAAAGGTGTCTTTTTGGATGGGGAAGGACGAAAAGAGAGGGAGACAGAGCAAGCAGGAAGTGAGGAAGCTATAAATAAACGAGCAATGAAAATTATGACTGAAGAAAATTTCGCAGAGACGATGGGACAAATACAGAACAACAAAGGGTTAAAGTAAAAAAAAAAAAAAAAGAAGATAAAGAAAAACTATTATAGAAAAATGTGGAAAGAAAGGAAGAAATAAGGATTATACAAAAATGTGAAAGGGAAAAAAATACATCGGTACCTTGACTTACGAGTATAAATCTTAACACTCGTTCCTAAATTTCCTCGTATATCAAATCAATTTTCCTTATTGAAATAAACTGAAATGACTTTAATCCGTTCACGCCACCCCAGAAAAAAAAAAAGAGCAAAAACGAAAAAGAAAAATATTTTTTTAAGCATTATTTGGATTATTCGGACTATTGCCTCATCTTTATTGTTATCTGTACAACGTTTCGGCCGATGTATCCTCCAGTCTTCCTCAGGTATTTCTTGTCGGACTCGGAAGCCTTCTCGAACTCGGGAACCTTCTTGTCGTAATCGGGAGCCATCACGGAACTTTGAACCCAACCATTTATTCAATCCATTGGTGGTGGGGGGTACTGTTCTCATTTCGCTAACCCTAGCAGGGTGCGGGTGTTAAGCTGTGTTAATTATCATTCTATGTTACTGTTGCCCTTAACCAGGATTGAACCTGCAGCCTAGAGATAACTGTCAGTTAGAACTGTCTTAACCCAACCTTTATCCATACTCTATGTATCTAATTGGACATGTAGCGTAGTGTTCGAAAAGTTGTACAGATAAAAACAAAGATGAGTACAAAATTCCGAATAATCCAAATAATAATAATTATCAAGCCTCATCTAAAAATTATTAATTTAATTATATATATTATTTTTTGTTAGTTTTTTCAAGAAAGCAAAACTAGCACTCAAATCAAGTAAGTTTTTTTTATAATTAAAAAATGATGAATGTTATAAAAAATTATAGTTAAGATATAGTGTAATATTAAGACTGATTATATAAATAAGATATAATGATATATAAATATTTATATATAATCAAATAAATCTATATCTATAAATAATATATAATATATATATATATAATATAAAGATGAATAAAATTACATAATTCATAAAAAATGAAGAAGGCGCTATGACATTATGTGCTGCAATATGTTTTTAATGTTTATTTTCCTATGAATAATTTTTTCTTTTCGTTCTCATGAATTTGGAAACTTAAATGTTTTTCGGTGAACTTATCAATAACAGAAAGGTAAAGTAAAGAAAAAGAAAGAAAATCAAGAAATCAAGAAAAAAACTATTATAGAAAAACGTGAAAAGAAAGAAAAAAATGATTTTACACAATTTTGAAAGGGGAAAATACTGTGGTACCTTGACTTACGACTTGTACCTCAAGGGTGATGATATTTAGGGAAATAAAAATGTGTGTAGCTACACCGTCAATTTTTTTTTAAATATGCGGTACGTCTCTCTGAATGTTTGAGATGAGGCTTGAAGATTAGTATTATTAGCGTTGTTCGGACTATTGTTCCGTGATGGCTCCCGAATACGACAAGAAAATTCCCGAGTTCGAAAAGAATGTTCCCGAGTCCGAGAAGGTTCCCGAGTCCGTCAAGAAATACCTGAAGAAGGCCGGAGGGTATATCGGCCGAAACGTTGTACAAATAACAATGAAGATGGGGACAATAGTCCGAACAACGCTAATAATACTAGTGCAGTACGTCATAAAACCATATACAGTGATACATTGACTTAAGAGTGTAATACGTTAAGCAGGTACTTGAATTTCCTCGTATATCAAATCAATTTTCCCATTGAAATAAACTGTAATACCATTAATCCGTTCCTTGCCCACCCCTTAAAATCACCAATAATTGTTTTGCTACTTTTTAAGAAAACAATAGCTCTGAATTCTATAAAATCATAAAGTAAGTAAAGTCGTCGGGGCGGCCTAATGTCGGTATCAGCCAAACAGCGAGGGAGTATATCCCCTTTTCACTAGCGCTAGACAAAGGAGATTATTTTAGCATCTGAGGTAAAGCGCCACACCTACCATCAGCTCCTCACTTTACTGCACAGATCCCTGTGCTACTCATACGCTGAGTTAGCAAGGGCTGGTATCGAACCAAGAACCATGTGATTCCTAGCCGAACACTCTACCGACTGTGCCAAACCGGCCCTTATAAAATCACAATAAAATAGAATGTAATGAATTACGTGTGGCAAAACCTTTCTTTGGCGTAATAAATTTGGAAACTTAAGTGTTTTTTTAATGAACTTATTAACAAAGCATATGTGAAGATCATTCGTGCTTCCAATTTTAGCTCTCAAAACAAATTTTTAAAATGATAGAGTGACAGCTTGTAACTCGGAGATCTCATGTTAGGCCACTCGTAAATCATGGTAACACTATATAAGAGAAAAGTATACAAAATACACAAATAGAAGAGACAACCGGTGAAGACTCCTGTTTTAAAAGCGATCCTTGGTGATTTTTATCAATTTATTTGTTAATTATGCCTCCTTTGGCATTTCTTCTTTTTTTTCTATCTTTCAAATTAACCTTTAAAAAAAGAAAAGAAAAAGATTTGCACTGATCATGTAAACTGTTAATATAATATTTTTGAACAGAATAAATATTTCTTAACTAATTCATCCGATAATTCCTAAAATGTCCTCTTTTAAATTCTTCTCATTGTTTCTAAAATCGTTCAAATCAATCTTAATTTGTATAATTTATATTTTTCGGACTATTGCCCTCATCTTTATTGTTATAGTCACAACGTTTCGATCGATCTACCCTCGAACTATCTCGAATTCGGGAAACTTCTCTTAGAACTCGGGATCCTTTACGAAACTTCGAACCGAACCCTTTGTTCAATCCAATGGGGCAGATTGTTCTCATTCTGTTAACCATGACCGGGTACAAGTGTTAAGCTGTGTTAAGTATTCTATGTTATTATCACCCTTGGCCAGGATTGAACCTGTAAACTACAGATGACTGTCACTTAAAAATGTATTAACCCAACCATTCTATCCGTTGCGCCATGTGTCCAAATAATACAAAAAACAAAACTTAAGCGAACTTAAAAAATTACTATCTCAAAGAATAAAATCGATTCACACATTTTCTCTTGAGATATCTATGTGTATGGGTGTGGGCGTGTATGTTTTAGGTGCCCATAATCTATCAGCTGTGGCTTTAGAACTCACCGACTGCACCTCTACAAAGAGGTAAAGACCAGTTGGCCGTGGGTGGCGACACGGGTTGCTTAAGGATGGAACCCTGGTGACTGAGTAGTCCTTGACAGGCAACACAGCACTTTGTCTATTACTTAGACCAGATGGATGGTTAGAGGCCCCCGATCAATAGGCTGGTCTCATCAAGCACTAGTACCTATGATTGTCCCAACCCTATTGCCCTTAAGGCAAGCCCCAACCCTTTTTATCATATATGAGCTAGAAGGTGTGACTGGTGGTCTTAGTGTCCAGGGTATGAAGTTAATCTCTATCTGATGGTGAATTTCCATTTCTGGAGCTCTGGCGAATGTGGAGTACAACTTCATCATCATTAATCCCAGATCTATACTAACACGGAGTAATAACATCTGTTAGGATTCCATCTATGGGTTAAATAGAAAAGGAATTGTTTAAAATAAATGTTTTAAAAAATTGAGTGAATAAAAATGAATATCTATGAAGAATGAATAAAAAAAAACACCTCTTCGGCATAAAATAACCCAACAAGAGTATGCATGCCGTAATATCCAACCAACCAACAAAACTTTAGTGAACTAAACTGATTATTATTTCAAAGAATAAAATCGATTTAGACATTTTGTTCTGAGATACATGTGTGCGTGGGTTGTGGGGTGTGTTGGTTTGTAGGTGCTTGATATCGCACGGCGGGATTTATGTCGATCTGAATTTCAATTCTCATCAGGTTTTATCCATTCCGACAAGGGTCTCTCTCATTTCATTCTCTCTTTGTTGATGCAAATCTCATCGCATCTACCTTTAACACAATTATAACAGCAATTATCATCAAGAGTTCTCCAACACAATAGCTAATTAGATATCCGACATATCTGGGGGTTTTATTTCTCAGAGAAAGAATGTGTTACTTAACTGCGCAGTACGATTGAAAAGTGTCTACTTCATATTTACATAATTTGTAATCTGCTTGCAGGGAGGAGGCGGGTACTCTGTAGATAATTGGCACTTCTGGGTTTCAAGAATACCTGAAAATGGCATGTAGACCTAGCGGCATTTCTCATATAATAGAACGGCTATACTGTTTTCTACTTAATGGTTAAAAATATATCGAATATGTCATTTATGTTACTATGCCAAGGTTTATGCGTTGGCGAAACTATAACGCAAATGCAGTTAATTTTGAGTTGGTTGAATTTTAAGGCATGTCTATCCATGTTGGGTTATTTTATGCCGAAGACATTTTGTTTTATTCATTCTTCATGGGTAATCAATTTTTAAAAACTTAATTTTTAAACCAAATTTACAAACCTCGTTTTTTCATCAATTTAACGAGAGATGGTACTCTAACTGGATCAGAGTGGATCTGGGAGAATTTGGGATTAAGGGGTATTCCAATTCCCCAGAGCTCCAGAATTGGAACTATCAGAAAGAGTTTAATGTCATACATCTAGAACATTTATGATAAAATAATTGGGGTTTGCTATAAAGGCAATAGAGTTAGTACATATATATATATATAATATATATATATATATATATATATTATTATAATGGAGATTGTGTGTTTTTCTGTCTGTAACCGAAACTATATTACTAATCAAGTCACAATTCCCTTAATTATTTACGTCAAATTCTCCATGGTTTCATTCTTTTAAACCTTCAGTTATTAATAAAAATTGTTTTACATTATTAATACTGTTGATCATATCTACGTACTAATAACATGCAATTGTATTTATATATACAACAAAATAGCGGTTTACAGTTTGAACGAGAAGGCTAATTTGCATATTGATATTTAAAATTTTATTTTAATAAATAAGTATTATTGATTTCTAATTGTTTGGTTTTATCTTAAGAAATATAACAAAAATCTCGTGGATAAATCTTAAAAGAAATTTATTTACAAGAAGAAATAACTGTAATATTATCGTTTACTTCCTATTATAACTAAATATTAAATTAGGAAAATTTACCAATGAAAAGAGGGAGTAATGGAAAATGATGGAATAGTTAGTTTCAAAGTTGTTCTATTTTTCGATTATACCCCCTCTGTTGCAGATCTTTTTATGTGCATTCTTAGTCAGTTTCATTAGCCTTTCTAATTTAATATGATATATTTTATTATATCAAAACTTAAATACTTGCACCCGGAGGGTGCATATATTTGCTAGTATATATAATGGATATTCGCTTCCGGTTTTTGTCTGTTACAAAAACTACGTCACTGTTGACGTCACATTAACCAAAATCGTCATAACATAGAATAAATACCCTCAAAATTTGAACATGCAACATTAGACAGTCCTCATTATTTTTTTAAAACAAGTTTCAATAAATACATGACTGGTATCATATATCTATATATAGTTTGTTTTATTTTAATACATATTTAAAGTTTACATTTCAAATCGTTTTATTTTTTAATCCTTTAATGAATTTGATGATTTTACTTACAAACTCACTGACATTGATTTTTTTACTCTCACCCCTCAGGCAATATGTTTTAAAAAATCTATTTTTACATCGCCCAGAGGGTGTTTTTTTATTTTGCTATCTTGTAAGTAGGAAAATGAGTAAATTAGGGCACTTGTAAGTCAAGGTACCTCTGTACATCATAAATTACTAGCAAGAATATGCACCCACCGGACATAAATGTTTAAGTCTTAATGTAATAAAATATATTAAATTAGAAAGAGTTACGAAATTAAAAAAGAACGCATGTAAAAAGTTTACACTTATTTAAATGATATTTTAATTTTTTTTTTTAAATAAAAATCATTAATAGGATTGATTTTAATACGTTGGAGAATAAAATAATAATGTTATATATCAGTAATACCACGGAATCATTTATTAAACCCGGTTTGGTTAAAACCATTATGCAAATTAACGACTTCACATATTATGTAAACCTTTATTTCTTAGCGGTATATAAGACACATTGCAGTATTTTAAATGCACTAGTAACATGGGCTGTTTTGAGGCAAATTAACTCAGATTTTCATAGAGACATCGTTAATAAATTAGATTTATTCTATGTACTAATGATTTTGACAATAAAGTAAATACTCAAGAAATTGTGGTGACGTAGTTTCAGTTACTGACAGACAGACAGCGAATATCCATTATACATAGATTATCGTATCTGAAGATCATTCGCAGCTCAAATTTTAGCTCTCAACTCAAAGCAAAATAAATTGACCGAATAACATCTTGTAAATGGGGAAACTAGTAAATTGAGACACTCGTAAGTCAAGGTACCACTGTACATAATAAATTATATCAGTATAGAGCATCGTTTTATTTCGATGAGATCCTATGCAAAATGCTTAACAACATTATGCAGATTAATTATCCTTGTTAGTTCATCAGTTAATTCCCCCCCACACACACACACACCCCTCCTCCCGGACATTCACGCAATAAAGTGAAATTAGATTAACCGATGGCGGCGATGGAATTAGATCACTTTAGATGTTCAGTTTCCCCGTTTGTGTATGCATGAGAACGATTTATCTCCCGAACGACAGTAATCGTCGCCGCCGCCGCCGGCAGATGTGACGGAATCATCGACTACGCCACAGGGCGGCTAACAAAGTCGTCAGATATGGCGGGAGTTCATGGCAGATTTCACAGGGACACAAGCACTCTGTGTTTGTAAGCAGACTAAAGCCACAAGTTGGAAGGGTGACTCTCAAGATTAAAAAAAAAGGAAAAGATCACACCCTTTGAAATTGGTCACAATAAATCATCATCATGTCGCGCCATATATATATATCAGTAACACCACGAAAAACCCGGTTTGGTTAAAACCAGTATGCAAATTAACGACTTCATATATTATGTAAACCTTAGCGGTATATAAGACACATTGCAGTATTTTAAATGCACTACTAACATGGGCTGTTTCGCCAACCGTCCCTATCATTCAACGTTTTCAAGATGTCCTCTCCCATCTATGGGTTAAATAGAAAAATGTATTTATACAAAAATGGTATTATCAATCAATTGATTTATTTCAAAACTTTATCGGTATTAAATGACCTACTGAGGTTGATATGCGCAAAACAAAACAAAACCAAACCAATCAAGATGTCCTCTGTGCAGCATCCAGTATCCACTAAGAGCTGGTCAAAGTACATCTTTGCTGGGTGGCCCGTGCTGGCGTGCCCATGTGCTGGTTTCCATAGGAGAACCTCTCTTATGGGTTCGTAACCGCTTCTCCAGCCGTACGTAGCCTGTCTTGTTCACATCACTCAGATGGTCTGTGTGGTAGATGACAAGTGGCCGTACCGCTGCTTTCTTGAAGGGTCTTGTTTTCACGATTTGTTTAAGATTGCGTGCAGCATTCTTGTGCAACTTCCATCGAGCTCCCTAATTTTTATTTAACCTCTATTTAGGCCAGTAGCTAGTGAATGATTTTAGTAAATAAATAAAATGAATAGATACAGTAGTATGTGTTATCATTTGCACGACGTCAACATCTGAAATAAGAAATACTTGATTTTTATAAGTCACTAGCAGAGCTACCCAGCGTTGTCCGGTATCTGAAAAATTACAAATAAATCTCTTATGTATATTTATATATAGATTGATAAGAATCATTTTTTATATGTTTTATTATCTTTTATTCATTATATATTCTTTTTCTGTGTTAATTATTTTCTAATATTCTTCTTTTTAGTATTTTGTTCTTTTATTTACTTTTTATTATATTTTATTCCTTATTTATTTGTTTTTATTTCTTAATCACTTTTTAAATTAATTTGTAATATATTATTCATTTTTACCCTTATTATATTTCTAATTAGCTTTTCTATATGGAAAATGGGGGCCAATTTTTAAAGAAAAATCTACTTTCTGAAAAAAATAATATGTAGACTTTATTGAACTTTGGTCTTTGCTGGTCTCCATCAATTTCCCCAATACAAAAGTGTGCGATCGATCGTTGTACTATATATATATATATATATATATATATATATCTTATTATAATGGAGATTATGTGTTTGTTTGTCTGTAACCGAAACTATATCACTACTCAAGTCACTATCCATTTAGTTATTATACATCACATTCTCCATAAATCATTTTTATTTTATTAATAATTGAGGCTTCAATTATTAATAAAATTGTTTTTCATTATTAATACTGCTGGTCATATCTACGTACTAATAAGATGCAATTGTATTTATATGTACAACAAAAAGCGGTTTACTGTGTGAACGGGAAGGCTAATTTGCATATTGATATTAAAATTTGATTTTAATAAATATGTGCTTGGTATTGTTGATTTCTAATTATTTGATTTATCTTAATAAATATAGCAAAAAATCTCAGTGATAAATCTTAAAAGAAATCAATTAACAAAAGAAATAACTGTAATTTTATTCTTTAATCTTATTTTAACTGAATAGTTAAATTAGAAAAGTTTAGCAAGGAAAGACGGGGTGTGAAGAGAAGCTACAGCTGTTTTATTTTCGATTACCCCTCTCTGTTTCAAATCTTTTATCTGCATTCTTATTTGTTTATTTAGACTTTCTAATTTAATATGATATTTTATGACATTAATACTTGCACCGGAGGGTGCATATATTTTCATATATATATATTATATATATATATATATATATATATATATATATACAAGAAACAGAATCTTCATTTTTAAATATATGGATGAATTAAAAACTCATTTATATTTATTTTTTAAATATAGTTAATCATTAGGCACCACCATTTTTCCCTGTGAAATTTACCCCCCCCATATTTACCACAATAAAACTTGCATAATAGTTAATATTATCTTGAACATGTTTGTCCATTCAAAGAAGAAACATTAACCAAACTCCTAATGTTTCAGCTTACGGAAATGATGAAAATTATAAACAAAAAACAATGTTCACTTTTTTGCACCGTTAAAGGAATTGAAATTTAACGTAGCCAAAAAACAAGTTATGACGAGAAGCTTTTTAAAAATTCGATGAAAAATCAATTAATGGTCCGATTTTCACGATAATTTCCATAATTACTTAGCTTTTGATGAAAATATGTCTGAAATAGTCTTTTTTTCTAAAATACATTAGGAGAAACATATATTTTTTACGAGGTCTACCCCCCTATTTTATTTTATGAAATATGAAAAAATGAACCGACAAAAAAAGATTTTCACTTTTTTCTATAAAGATACGAGTCTGAATAATTATATCAGACTATTTTTTTATAAGTTTCAATGTTCAATGTTTTTTTAGTAAAATAACCGTCAAATACAGAATTCTGCTAAAAAAAATATCAATGAAAAAACTAGCCTCGTCGTAAAAAAACGGACTATTTCACTTATTTCTCAAGATAATGGTGATTAATTTTTCCCAATCGGACAATTTGATCCTTCAATCAATTTGTTTTTCTTTGTAAACAACTCTTTATGTTCGTTTTTCGTTTTTGCGAGATTAAAAAAAATTCAAAATTTTTTACGTTTCTTTCTTTGATATGGCATAAACTGATCACCTGACCTATTTTGGTGGTACCTATTAATCACTGAATTAAAATTTCTTACTGTATCATTATGTGATGTCATTTCCTCTACGCTGACGAAAAAAATTCCCTGACTTCCCGCCAGGCAGGATTAAAATAAGATCTCATTTTACGTGGTGATTTTTCTGGGTCATCCTGCCAGGATCGGACTCACTATTAAGTAGTAATAGATCTGCAAAAGATTATTAAACCATGTTTTTCTCCCTCTACCCAGGCTTCGCCGGGTAGCCACTGCTAGTTTTATTAATAATTGAAGGTTAGATAAAAAATAAATCATGGAGAATGTGATGTGTAAATAATTAAGGGATTTTGTGACTTGAGTAGTAATATAGTTTCGGTTACAGACAAAAAAATAAAATCTCCATTATATAATATTTATAAATAGTCACAAGAAGCTATAAACTTGGACTAAGGATTATTTACTTAACTATGAAGGTAGGATGGATGTAGTAGAATCCGACAGTATGAGGTAGGTAAAAGGATAGTGAACAAGAAAGATAACTCAAAACAAATCTAAGAGTTGAAATATTTCGTCCGATTTATACGGACAACCTCAGTCAAAGATTTTTATTGAAAGCAAAATTACGTGCAAGTACATGTGATTTGGTGAGGGGGTGAGTTAGTAGCGGAAGTGAAGGGAGGGAGAATAGGGGCTGACATGAATGAAGTGTGGGGATAGTTTACAGGAAGTAGAGAGAGGTTGGGAGTAGATGGGCACAGGGGTAGGTCAAGGGAGGAGGGTAAAGTTCTTGGTAGTGGTGTGTTTGATGTCAGGGGAAGATAAGGAGGAGGGGAGAGTTGAGTGATATTAGATCACTGAGTCAGTTTTAGTGGAAGGAGTAGGGGAGAGAATTTTTTTTTATTCCTGAAGTGTAGGTGGCGAGGAACGGAATGGAGCAGAGTAGGTAGTGAGAGTCTATGTGTGGGCATTCTTTTTAATTTATTTATTTAATTTATTTAATTATTCATTTAATTTATTAACCATATTCATGGTGAGTTATAATCTTATTCTCATGAATTATCGTTTTTGCGATCGATCTGTCAAGATTGTAGAATCCAGGCTTAATATTGAATGTCTGTGTGAGATATTAACGCAGATTCGCACAAGCGCCTTAGTTCTTTTTGTGTATGAGTTTGATGAGTCTGGCTTGGGGGAAGTTGAGAGAGTGGTTTTGTTCTGCGATGTGTGTGAATAGTGCGTTTAGTTTGTCGTGTATTTTATTTGATCTTTTGATATTTTACATAACTATATAATTGTTAGTAATTTTTAATGTTAGATAGGATTATTTGATATCATATGACTGTGTATAAACAAATAATTATAAACAATAAAAGGGCAATATAATAATAATGCAATTGAACATTAAAAAATATAGTAATGATTACAGGTAAAGATTTGAATAACTGATAATGAGTTCATACACCGTTAAACAGAATAAACTAATCCAAAGTATGAATAGTTTTGGGTTATTTCCTAGTTGAGTAACATGATATTACAGGGTCACCAAGAAAAACAGAACCCAAGTTATTTTATTCATTTTCCCATTAAACTAACCCTAACCCTAACCTTAAACCCTAACCCTAACCCTAAACCCAAACTCTAAACTACCCCCCACCTAGTTGAGTAACATAATATTATAGGGTGACCCAGAAAAACAGAACCACCAAATTTTGAAATAAAACTGATAATTTTGATTTTAAATTTTTAAATTTTAAGTCCAACAAGGGTAGGGCTTCGGGTTAGAGTTTTTAGGGTTAGCGTTGGGGCTTAGGGTTAGTTTAATGGGAAAATAAATAAATAACTTGGGTTCTGTTTTTTTATGGTCACTCTGTAATATCATGTTACTCAACTAGGAATAACCTAGTTTTGTTATTTCGGACTGTTTTCCTCATCTTTATTGTGTATAAACAAAACGTTCAGGCCACAGTAAACGCTGGTTTTGCTTAAGTGTTTTTTAATACCTTCAAATAAATCATTTAAAGACGATTACCCTTGAATTCAATTGTGGTTTCTGACCTGAAATCGTTACCACTAGTTCAAGGGAGTTCAAAAGCAGCAGAAACGACACCGGACTTATTGTTAGAAATGCGAAGATAAAATGGAAGAAGTTATTTATTCTAAAACAGAAATAACTTAC
Source organism: Doryteuthis pealeii (assembly GCA_023376005.1). NCBI lineage: Eukaryota > Metazoa > Mollusca > Cephalopoda > Myopsida > Loliginidae > Doryteuthis > Doryteuthis pealeii. Next base: position 5,778,074 of record CM042144.1, on the reverse strand, counting down.
TTAAGCCTGAAAGCTGTGTTTATGAAGATTAGGACAACAGTCCGAAATATCAAAATCATTCCCCTCAAGCCTTATCTCATAAATACAGGCAAGTATAAGGAATCAAAAGTACTTTATCAATTAAAGTTTTTCGGGGTATTTTGGAAATATACGTCACAAATAAGACGGTATCTTGTACATACATACATACATACATGATGGCAGCAAACTCGTGCTCAAGTATTGCCATTGCTTGATATAAAAAAAAATATTTAAAAAATGTTCAACAGTTCAAAGAATATAATGGTGAGCTTCAAAAAGTTCAACAATGAGCTGCACGAAAGTGACTCTTTAGTCCTTCAAAGTCTTGCACATCTTCCAACATTACAAGGTAATTCCAGGGAGTACAGGGTTGGAAATATACATCACAAATAAGACGGTATCCTGTAGATACATGGCATAGCATAATCTTTACAGATCATTGCCGTCCCTCACAATCCCACAACTCCACCACCAGAACCCTTCCTTGCATGAGCCCTCAAATGACTCATCAAACTTGCAGATCCACAAAGTCTGATGCAAATATGACATTGAAAAGACTCCCCCCCTCCCGATGAATGAGATGATTCAGATGAATCAGATGAATCAGATGAGTCAGATGATAAAATTTGATGCTTATGCACCACCATATGTCTCTTAAGACCAGAAGCCGACTTACAGACTTGCCACATATAGCACAAGACACATTGTTTACTCCTGGAATCTGCATGGATTGACCAGTGAGACTTCCTATGATTGCCATAGCCAGCCTAGAAAGTAAAACTCGACCACATGTCAGACACTTCCAACCCTCCATGTTCTCTCCAATATGACAGGTGTAAACCTTTCGAAGTTGACGCTTTAGGTTTCATGCACGATTTTTCACTCTTATAACTGGTACAGCCATCATCCACATGAACTCTCCAGTCAGTTCTCTCCAGTGCCAGCTTTTCCCAGTTGTCAGGACTTATTTTTATTTTTACAAGGTTGTTTTTTAAGCATCCTTATACCTCTTCGCTAAGCTTATGCTGCCTTTTGCCATCACGCAGCTGACCGTAAACAGAGTTGCTTTGGCAATCTAGCATCACTCATACACACAACATGACCTGCCAACGCATTTGAGCCGTTATGATAAGAGTTTCAATGCTTGAGCATCCTGCCCTTGCAATGACTTCTGTGTTAGGTGTGTTGGAATTCCACTTGATGTTTAGAATACGTTCTCAAACATTTCTGATGAAGTGTTCAAGAATTACAAATGTCTTCTAACAAGGTCCATGTTTCCGAGGAGTACATACATATATACATACATACATACATGTTTGGGGAAAACGAGAAATGAATATTGTTTAATGTAAAAATGGTGCGCAAATATATAAAATCAATGTGACAGCCAATCGACTTGAACTGAAAGAAATAAAAAAAGAGAGAATGGTCAGAAATATATGGCGAATTTTTATTTCTGCGTATTTTATTTCAAATAAACAAAAATAAAAAATCTAAACGTTGTAGAAGTATATAATTATAATCGCTAAAATTTCTGGGGGGAGAAACAACAATGTTTATAACAAGGCTTTGTTTCCGGAATGTCGAAAAGGTTTGGAGGTGAGTGCTAATCAAAGAGTGCAAAAACGAAATAATCTTTGACTCAATATAGTTTGGCGGCGAGAGGGTAAACGATTGTGACGATGGAGTCATGTGAGTTAAATGTTTGTGTGCAAGTTTGCGTGTGTTTACACATGAATGAATGAAAGAGCTAAGTGTGTTTTTTGGAAAGTGAATACCTCGTTGAAAGAAGTTTTAATTTTAAAGGAAAAATTAACAATTGTGAAATAATAGTTTTTGGATACCCAGCTGCCATTGGAGAACTTGAACTGTTTTTAAACACCCCGGAAAAAATAACTGGTATAAAAGTAAACAGAGGAAGAACTTGATGACATATTCCATGACTCATTTCAGAGAGTGCAGCTGGAAGAGCTTGTTAGAATGATCGGCAAAACATCTGTCGGTAGTAAATAAAAGCAAACACCAAAGAATGGAGATCAATAATCTTAATAATCTGTAATATTATTACTCAGTGCAGTCTCTTGGTCCCCCTGCCTCCGACCAATTGCTGCCTGGTGAATTAAAATAACGACCCAACCTTCGGCGTGGTGTTACTTTGAAAGAAAAAACCAACTTAGGCGTTTAATGTATGGGGGGGCTCTTTTTTTTGTCTTAATCCTGTGAATTTACGAGGAGAGGACAAATTTCTATGAAAAACAAGAATTACTATACATACCCCATTACCCCCCAACATTACGCACTAACTAACGAACATTACGACACAGAAAAAGAAAAATAAGAATTACGACAAAAAAAGGTTAATGTTTTTTTCTTTCGATGGAAAAAAAAATAAAGCTAGATTAGATCGGCCATAAAAACAATGTGTTAAAATCCTACAATGTGTGCTATGTATCATTAAAGAGACAAATGTTATTACACAATATATTATAAGTGAGGAGTGAATAAGCATTTACAATACCGGTTTAATAAAATCGTATTTAATAAATCATTATTTAGCTTCATTGATTTCTAATGTTATTGTTATGTTCTCAAACGATATTAAAAGCAATCTTATGTATAATTTTCAGGGACCATATTACCTTTTAGCACCCCTTTTTGATCTCGATAAGAAGACATGTTTTCATTACAACCGTCAATATCCGTTGTTTGTTTAGAGCGGTGTAGGCTTGAGGGCTTAGGGGTCGTTAGGGTGTAGTAGCGGTTAAGGAGTTAGTTTTATAATATTAAAAGAAAATTCTAAAAACTTGTCTGATTATAAACAACGGATATTGACTGTGAAATGAAAAACATGTCCTCTTATCTGAGATGTATAATAAGAGGTGAATCCCTAAATAGAGTATATGCGTCCTAATTTAAGTAGTGTAGAATACATGACTACTATATAATGGAGAATACAAGCGCACAGTGTAATCTCCTTGTGGGTGTCTGAGTTTTATTCAATATTCCATGTGAGATCTTTATAATTCTGATATTATCTAATTTACATTAGCGATACTATTTGACATTTCATTTTAGCGCTAATATACTCTCATCTGAGAGCGTGGGACAATGAGTTTTTTGAGTGCTAGTTAATCCATCAAGAGATACACACCCGCAGCTCTAAGCCTTAAAATAACAGACATGTAGAATTATAGGAAAAACTAAGCTTATTCATAAAGATCGTATCTCTTTTAAACCAGAGTGTGGGCGCACATGAAAAAACTCAAACAAGTATCCCTGTGAATTGTAAAATGCTTAAGTGCTAGTCGCTCTCTTCCTCTTATATACCTTGTCAGTCTGATTTTATTGGTTGTTCTCCACACGTTTCGTATGGTATACCTCACATATGTGTGAGAGCGAGAAAACAGCGTGTAATTATCTGATGATTTAAAATTGACGTGCACCCAAAATTGCTACTTATTACCAAGACGAAATGTAAAGTTCCTGTCACTTATGCTATACAGCTGCAAATACAGGTGAGTGATAAAAAGCGTGATATAATACTGAAAATTTGTATCTAATTAGGGCAGTAACGATACAGTCAGTCATGATACCCGGTATGATACATGCTTACGAATTCATAAAGTATATGCAATTGAACACTCGAACCGTGAGAGCGTGTTAGAAGAGAAGAATTAGAACACTCATTCTTTTGATGACTAGCTCATAAAATTATCCCTTACTCTGTATCTGGTAAACGGAGGAATAGGTATTGACACGAAAAAAAAAAAACACAATTAGTATATGCTTGTAATACTTATGATTGTTGGTGTGGTATAGCGCCTCATATGTTATACTCGGCACTGTAATATCTATATGTATTATACTAATACTGGCTTTCTAAAATTTAACGGCTATCATACGTCAGTTGTATCTTGCAATGAAACGTTAAGTATATATATTAAAATGGGCGAGAAAGGAATTTCGAATCCGACAATAGGTATACCGGTGCGCAATTAAACCATATATGACAGATATATGTAGTGGTATTACGATATAATAAATATAGAAAATCAAACAACCATGGAATAGGGAGAATGGAATTTTAATCGGATATCACATTAATCCCGATTTCACTATACACCATGTGTTTCCTATCGTGTCCGTAGATTGTAATGTTGTGTGCGAGTCTTAAATAAATTTTTTCTATTTATCGGGCTTTACGAGAGGCGGGGTATGCGTGTGAACTGATATATTATAAGTGTATATATATAGTTAGTATATATATAGTGAGATGTTGTGATCTATTTGGAGCTGTGTTATTATGACAAATATTATTAGTAATAATTGCAATTAGTATATAGTCTTGCCCCGAGGGTTGAATGTATTGTTATAAACTATATATCTTTAGCGTGAGCTACTGCTGGGATGGTCTGGCATGTTGAGGGTAAAGGGGCGGACGATCCTCCATCTGGCCTACTGCAGCGACTCGACCGTGTCAACGGTTATCGCTCCTTGTGCTCTTGTTCGCTGTGATTTCACTGTGTGCTGACTGTCTCCTGCCTGACTCTCTATCTAACACTCGAACCTTGGCTTTGTATTTGACGACACGCCCTACGCCATGTCTTTATTGCGTTGTCTTGATC
>CM042144.1:5736616-5773328 GCA_023376005.1 Doryteuthis pealeii | reverse complement strand
ACGAGCGAAACAAAAGAAAAGGACGACAAAAATGGACAAGGAACTATTTTTTTTTCCGGTAAGAGGCGAACAAAGAAGTTAAAAAACAGAAGTGAGGCTTCCAGTCAAAGAAGCAGGGGAAATGATTAAATAAATATTATAACAAAGGTTCCGTCTATCAGAATCAAAAAGATGAAAGATGCGTAGGCGTGTCGTCAATACAAAAGCAGAGGTTCGGAGTCAGTTTAAGAATAGAGAGTCAGGCAAGGAGAACAGTCAGACAGGAGGACCAGCGAACAGAGCACAGGAGCGACCGTGACACGGTGCGACGCTGCCCAGTAGGCAGTGAGGATTCGTCCGCCCCTTTACCTCAAGCATGGCCAGACCATCCCAGCAGTAGTAGTAGTCATTGTCAACCCTCGGTCATTGTCATGTCAATGCGTGCACCCACCAGTACCGCCGATTAGAAAAAGATAGAAGGTCAAACTCTACGATAACCCATGGTTGTAGATTTCATTAAACGACAACTACATATATCGTTAGGGTTAGGACCGATACCCGCTACGTATGCAGATACACGAAGTAAGGCCGTGAATTTGAGCCAGTGTAATACACTATAGATATTCAGGTAGCCGGTTAAAGAAGGCGCCTATACAACATAGTCAGATACCCAATGGTGTTTTTTTTCGTTGGTATTATACTTGTTTTTACCATGACTAGATAGTGTGTATCAAAAGAATCATTGTTTTCTCTCTATTCGCGTATTGCCATATTTTATTGAATCGTGAGCAATGTATCATACCGCGTATCTTGACCTGACTGTATCGTTACATGCCTAATTAAGATACACATTTTCAGTATTATATCACGCTTTTTATCACTCACCTGTATTTGCAGCTATATAGCATATACAGAACTTTCACATTTGTCTTAGTAAAAAGAGCATTTTGTGTGTGCAAGATCAATTTTAATCTATCAGAAAAAAAAATAGCTTAACATTTTGAGGGTATACATACCGAAACTTGTGAGAACAACAAAAAATCAGCTGCAAGTAAACTGGGAAGATGACGACTGCAACTTAAGCATTTTACAATTACAGAATTTGAGTTTTCATGTGGCGCCCACACTCTGGTTAAAGAGATACCATTTTTTAAAACTTTGTTTTCTACCGTCTGTTATTTTAAAGGCTGTTCGGTTGCTTTGTTTTAACTTAGCAAAAAAATATGCAGCCTCCTCACATAAGTATATAAGTTGTAATGTAATTAGAGTATATCGAATTATAAAGACTAATGAAATTAAATCAGAACACAAAAAAAGTTACACTTATTTTTACTTTATTCTAATTGATTTCAATATGAAATTAGGACCATATGACCTTTAGGCACCCCTTTTTGATCTCGATTAAGAAAGGACATGTTTTTTCATTTACACCGTCAATATCCGTTGTTTTAACAGACAAGTTTTAGATTTTTTTAAATTATAAAACTAATTCCTAACCCTAACCCTAACCCTAACCCTAACCCAAACAAACAACCGGATATGACGGTGTAAATGAAACATGTCCTTTCTTAATCGAGATCAAAAAGGGGTGCCTAAAGGTTAATATGGTCCTGAAATTATACATAGGATTGGTTTTAATACGTTTTGAGAACAAAAAAGTAACATTAGAAATCAATAAAGCAAATAATGATTTATTAAATACGATTTTATTAAAACCGGTATGTAAATTATTCACACTTATTATTGTGTAAACATTTATCTTTAATGAATATATAGCACACATTGTAGGATTTTAAACACATGCTTTATGGCCGACCTATCTTAGATTTATTTATTTTTGCCATTCGAAGAAAAAAAAACATTAAAACCTTTTTTGTCGTAATTCTTATTTTTCTTTTCTTGTCGTAATTCTTATTATCGTAATTTGCGATTAATTTGTTTATTCATAGAAATTTGTCCTCATTCCTCGTAAATTAACACAGGAATTAAGACAAAAAAGAGCCCCCCCCAATACATTTAACGCCCTAAGTTGGTTGTTTTCTTTCAAGTAACACACGCCGAAGGTTGGGGTCGTTATTTTTAAATTCACCAGGCAGCAATTTCGAGCAGGGGACCAGGACGCACTTCCTCATAAATTACCGTTATTAAGATTAATTGATCTCATTCTTTGTGTTGCTTTATTACTACGCAATGTTTTGGCGATCCATTCTACAGCCTTCTCAGCTGACTCTCTGAAATGAGTCACTGGATAGTCTCAGTTCTTCCTCTGTTTTACATTTCCTCCAGTTTTTTTCCCGCGATGTTAAAAACAGTTCCAAGTTCTCCAATGGACGATGGGTATTCCAAAAACTATAGATCCTTTAAAATTAAAACTTCTTTTCACGAAGGTATTCACTCCAAAAACACATTAGCTCTTTTCATTCATTCAGTGTAACACACGCACATTTTACACAACATTTAACACATGACTCCATCGTCACACGTTTACCCTCTCACCGCCAAACTATATTGAGTCAAAGATTATTTCGGTTTTGCACTCTATTGAACTCGCCTCCAAACCCTTTTCGACATTCCGAAACTAAGCCGTTAAACATTGTTTGTTTTCTCCCCCCAGGAATTAGCGATTCTAATTTAAATTCTCTACACGTTTAGATTTTATTTTTGTTATTTTGAAATAAAATACCAGAATAAAGATTCGCCCATATATTTCTGACCATTCCTTTTTTTTATTTCTTTCAGTTCAATCGATTGGCCTGTTCATTGATTTTATATATTTGTGTAACCATTTTACATTAAACAATATTCATCTCTAGTTTTCCCTATATATGTATGTATATATGTATGTACTGCTCGGAAACATGGACCTGTTTAGAAGACATTTGAAAATTCTTGAACACTTCATCATAAATGTTTGAGACGTATTTCTAAACATCAAGTGGAATTCCAACACACCTAAACACAGAAGTCATTGCAAGGGCAGGATGCTCAAGCATTTGAAACTCTTATCATACGCTCAAATGCGTTGGGCAGGTCATGTTGTGTGTGATGAGTGTGCTAGATTGCCAAAGCAACTGACTTTTGGGACAACTCAGATTATATGGCTGTACCAGTGTGAAAAAATCGTGCATGAAAACCTAAAAGCGTCAACTTCGAAAGGTTTACACCTGTCATATTGGAGAGGAACACGGAGGGTTGAAGTGTCTGACATGTGTCGAGTTTTGCTTTCTAGGGCTGGCTATGTCAATCATAGGAAGTCTCATCTGGGTCCATCCATGCAGATCTCAGAAAAACAATGTGTCTTGTGCTATATGTGGCAAGTCTGTAAGTCGGCTTCTGGTCTTAAGAGACATATGGGGTGCATAAGCATCAAATTTATCATCTGACTCATCTGATTCATCTGATTCATCTGAATCATCTCATTCACGAGGGGGGAAGTCTTTTCAATGTCATTTTGCATCAGACTTTGTGGATCTGCAAGTTTGATGAGTCATTTGAGGGCTCATGCAAGGAAGGGTTCTGGTGTGGAGTTGTGGGATTGTGAGGGACGGCAATGATCTGTAAAGATTATGCTATTGCCATGTATCTATAGGATACCGTCTTATTTGTGATGTATATTTCCAACCCCTTACTGCCCATGGAATTACCTGTAATGTGGGAAGATGTGCAAGACTTTGGAAGGACTAAGAGTCACTTTCGTGCAGCTCATTGTTGAACTTTTTGAAGCTCACCATTATATTCTTTGAACTGTTGAACATTTTTTAAATATTTTTTTTTATATCAAGCAATGGCAATACTTGAGCACGAGTTTGCTACCATCATGTATGTATAATATGTATTACAGGATACCGTCTTATTTTGTGACGTATATTTCCAAAATACCCCGAAAAACTTTAATTGATAAAGTACTTTTGATTCCTTATACTTGCCTGTATTTATGAGATAAGGCTTGAGGGGAATGATTTTGATATTTCGGACTGTTGTCGTAATCTTCATAAACACAGCTTTCAGGCTTAAGTAAGTTATTTCTGTTTTAGAATAAATAACTTTTCCATTTTATCTTCGCATTTCTAACAATAAGTCCGGTGTCGTTTCTGCTGCTTTGAACTCCCTTGAACTCGTGGTAACGATTTCAGGTCAGAAACCACAATTGAATTCAGGTAATCGTCTTTAAATGATTTTATTTGAAGGTAATTAAAAAACACTTAAGCAAAACCAGGTTTACTGTGGCCTGAAACGTTTTGTTTATACACAATAAAGATGAGGAAAACAGCCGAAATAACAAAACTAGGTTATTTCCTAGTTGAGTAACATGATATTACAGAGTGACCCATAAAAAACAGAACCCAAGTTATTTATTTATTTTCCCATTAAACTAACCCTAAACCCCAACGCTAACCCTAAACTCTAACCCGAAAGCCTAACCCTTGTAGGACTTAAAATTTAAAAAATTTAAATCAAATTATCAGTTTTTATTTCAAAATTTGTGGGTTCTGTTTTTTCTGGGTCACCCTATAATATTATGTTACTCAACTAGGGAGGGGTAGTTTAGAGTTTGGGTTTAGTGTTTAGGTTTAGGTTAAGTTAGGTTAGGGTTAGTTAATGGGAAAATGAATAAATAACTTGGGTTCGTTTTTCTTGGTGACCCTGTAATATCATGTTACTCAACAGGAAATAACCCAAAAACTATTCCTACTTTGGATTAGTTTATTTCTGTTTAATGGTGTATGAACTCATTATCAGTTATTCAATCTTTACCTGTAATCATTACTATATTTTTAATGTTCAATTGCATTATTATTATATTGCCCTTTTTTATTGTTTATAATTATGTTTACACACAGTCATATGATATCAAATAATCCTATCTAACATTAAAAATTACTAACAATTATATAGTTTAGTAAAAATATCAAAAAGATCAAAAAATACACAACAAACTAAACGCACTATTCACACACATCGCAGAACAAAACCACTCACTCAATTCCCCAAGCCAGACTCATCAAACTCATACACAAAAAGAAACTAAGGCGCTTGTGTGAATCTGCGTTAATATCTGCGTTAATATCTTGACAGATCGATAGCAAAAACGATAATTCATGAGAATAAGATTAGTACTCACCATGAATATGGTTAATAAATTAAATAAATAATTAAATAAATTAAATAAATAAATTAAAAAGAATGCCCCACAATAGACTCTCACTACCTACTCTGCTCCATTCCGTTCCTCGCCACCTACACTTCTGGAATCAAAAAAGAAATCTGTCTCTACTCCTTCACTAAACTGACTCAGTGACCTAATATCACTCAACTCTCCTCTCCTCCTTATCTTCCCCTGACATCAACACACTACTACCAAGAACTTTACCCTCCTCCCTTGACCTACCCTGTGCCCATCTACTCCCAACCTCTCTCTACTTCCTGTAAACTATCCCACACTTCATTCATGTCAGCCCCTATTCTCCCTCCCTTCACTTCCGCTACTACTCACCCCCTCACCAAATCACATGTTACTTGCACGTAATTTGCTTTCAATAAAAAATCTTGACTGAGGTTGTCCGTATAAATCGGACGAATATTTCAACTTTAGATTTGTTTTGAGTATTCATTTTCTTGTTCACTAATCCTTTTACCTACCTCCTACTGTCGGTTCTACTACATTCTACCTTCATAGTAATAAGTTAAAGTAATTCCTTAAAGTTTATAGCTTCTTGTGAACTATTTATTAATATTATATAATGGAGATTTTATTTTATTTTTGTCTGTAACCGAAACTTATTATACTCAAGTCACAAATCCCTTAATTATTTACATCACATTCTCCATGATTTTATTTTTTTATCTAACCTTCATTATTAAATAAAACTAGCAGTGGCTACCCGGCGAAGCCTGGGTAGAGGAGAAAAAACATGGTTTAATAATCGTTTGCAGATCTATTACTACTTAATAGTGAGTCCGATCCTGGCAGGATGACCAGAAAAATCACCACGTAAAATGAGATCTTATTTAATCCTGCCTGGCGGAAGTCAGGGAATTTTTCGTCAGAGTAGAGGGAATGACATCACATAATGATACAGTGAGAATTTTAATTCAGTGATTATAGGTACCACCAAATAGGTCAGGTGATCAGTTTATGCCATATCAAAGAAAGAAACGTAAAAAATTTTGAATTTTTTTTTAATCTCGGCAAAACGAAATAACGAAACATAAAGAGTTGTTACAAAGAAAAACAATTGATTGAAGGATCAAATTGTCCGATTGGGAAAAAATTAATCACCATTATCTTGAGAAATAAGTGAAATAGTCCGTTTTTTTTACGACAAGGTTAGTTTTTTCATTGATATTTTTTTAGCAGAATTCTGTTATTCATGGTTATTTTACTAAAAAACATTTGAAACATTGAAACTTATAAAAAATAGTCTGATATAATTATTCAGACTCGTATCTTTATAGAAAAAAGTGAAAATCTTTTTTTGTCGGTTCATTTTTTTCATATTTCATAAAATAAAATAGGGGGTAGACCTCGTAAAAAATATATGTTTCTCCTAATGTATTTTAGAAAAAAAGACTATTTCAGACATATTTTCATCAAAAGCTAAGTAATTATGGAAATTATCGTGAAAAATCGGACCATTAATTGATTTTGCATCGAATTTTTAAAAAGCTTCCCGTCATAAACTTGTTTGGGCTACGTTAAATTTCAATTCTTTTAACGGGTGCAAAAAAATGAAACATTGTTTTTTGTTTATAATTTTCATCATTTCCGTAAGCTGAAACATTAGGAGTTTGGTTAATGCTTCTTCTTTTGAATGGACAAACTTGTTCAAATAATATTAACTATTATACAAGTTTTATTGTGGTAAAATATGGGGGGGGTAAATTTAACAGGGAAAATGGTGGTGCCTAATGATAACTATATTAAAAAATAAAAATAAATGAGTTTTAATTCATCCATATATTTTAAAAAATGAAAGATTCTGTGCTCGTCTTATATATATATATATAATATATATATATATATATATAATAATATAATATACTAATATTATATATTAGAAAAATAATGCACCCTCCGGGTGCAAGTATATTGTCATAAAATATCATATTAAATTAAGAAGTCTAAATTAAAACTAAAAAGAATAGCAGATAAAAAGATTTGAAACAGAAGGGGTATAATCGAAAATAAAACAGCGTAGCTCCTTCTTCCACCACCCACGTCTTTCCTTGCTTAAACTTTATCTAATTTAACTATTCAGTTAAATAAGAAATTAAAAGAATAAATACAGTTTATTTCTTTTTGGTTTAATTGATTTCTTTAAGATTTATCACTTTGAGATGTTTTGCTCATTATTTATTAAGATAAAATTCAATATTAGAAATCACACAATCCAAGCCACATTATTTATTAAAATCAAATTTAAATATCAATCATTGCAAATTAGCCTTCCCGTTCACAACAGATAAACCAGCTTTTTGTTGTACATATAAATACAATTGCATCTTTATTAGTAGCGTAGATAGACCAGCAGTATTAATAATGGAAAACAATGTTTATTAATAATTGAAGCCTCAATTATTTATAAATAAAAAATTGTTTATGGAGAATTATGTATAATAACTAAATGGATAGTACTTGAGTAGTGATATAGTTTCGGTTACAGACAAACAAACACATAATCTCCATTATAATAAGAATATATATATATATATATATACTATATTAAGACAACGATCGATCGCACACTTTTTGTATTTGGGAATTGATTGGAGACCAGCAAAGACCAAAGTTCAATAAAGTCTCATATTATTTTTTTCAGAAAAGTAGATTTTTCTTTAAAAATTGCCCCCATTTCCATATAGAAGCTAATTTAGAATATAAAAGGGTAAAAACATGAATATATATTTAACAAATTAATTTAAAAAAGTGATTAAGAAATAAAAAGCAAACTTAAATAAGGAATAAAATTATAATAAAAATAAAATAAAAGAACAAATACTAAAAAGGAAGAAATTAGAAAATAATTAACACAGAAAAGAATATATAATGAATACAAAGATAATAAAAAACATATAAAAAATGATTCTTATCAATCTAATATATAAAATTATACATAAGAGATTTATTTGTAATTTCAGATACCGGACAACGCTGGGTAGCTCTGCTAGTGATTTATAAAAATCAAGTATTTCTTATTTTCAGATGTGGACGCTCAAATTGATATACACATACTACTGTATCTATTCATTATATTTTTATTTACTAAAATCGATTCACTAGCTACTGGCAATCTAAACTAGAGGCATTAAACTATAAGCAAATTAGAGCTCGATGGAAGTTGCACAAGAATGCTGCACGCAATTTCTTAAACAAATCGTGAAAACAAGACCCTTCAAGAAAGGCAGCGGTACGGGCGCACTTGTCAATCTACCACACAAAAGACCATCTTGAGTGATGATAACAAGGACAGGTCTACGTACGGCTGGAGAAGCGGTTACGAACCCATAGAGAGGTTCTCCTATGGAAACCAGCACAGTTGGGCACGCCAGCCGGGCCACCCAGCAAAGAGTACTTTGACCAGGCTCTTTAGCTGGATACTGGATGCTGCACAGAGGACATCTTGATTGGTTTGGTTTTTGTTTTGTTTGCGGCATGATCCCGCAGTAGGTCATTTAAATACCGATAAAGTTTGAAATAAATCAATTGATTGATAATACCATTTTTTGATAAATACATTTTTTCTATTTCAACGCCATAGGATGGGAGAGGACATCATTTGAAACGTTGAATGATAGGGACGGTTTGGCGAAACAGCCCATTTAGTAGCTGCATTTAAAATACTGCAATGTGTCTTATATACGCTTAGGTTTACATAATATATCGAAGTCGTTAATTGCATACGGTTTTAACCAAACGGTTTTTCGTGGTGTTACTGATATAATATATATGGCGCGACATGATGATGATTTATTGTGACCAATTCAAAGGGTGTGATCTTTTTCCTTTTTTTTATCTTGAGAGTCACCCTTTCCAACTTGTGGCTTGTCTGCTGGACAAACCACAGAGTGCTTGTGTCCTGTGAAATCTGCCATTGAACTCCCGCCATATCTGACGACTTTTAGCCGCCCTGTGGCGTAGTCGATGATTCCGTCACATCTGCCGGCGGCGGCGGCGAACGATACTGCGTTCGGGAGAAAAATCGCTTCTCATGCATACACAAACGAGGAAACTGAACATACTAAAGTGATCTTAATTCCATCCGCGCCATCGGTTAATCTAATTTCACTTTATTGCGTGAATGTCGGGAGGAGTGGGGTGTTGTGTGTTTGTGTGTGATGGGGGGGGATTCAACTGATGAACTTAACAAGGATAATTTAACTGCATAAATGTTGTTAAGGCATTTTGCAAGATGCTCATCGAAATAAAAACGATGCTCTTATACTGATATAATTATTTGTACAGTGGCTACCTTGACTTACGAGTGTCTGCAATTACTAGTTTCCCCATTTACAAGATGTTATTCCGTCAATTTATTTTTGTTTGAGTTGAGAGCCTAAAATTTGAGCTGCGAATGATCTTCAGATACGATAATCGTATGTATAATGGATATTCGCCTGTCTGTCGGTTCAGTAACTGAAACTTACGTCACCACCAATTTTCTGAGTATTTACTTTATTGTCAAAATCATTAGTACATAGGAATAAATCTATTTATTTAACGATGTCTCTAGTTGAAAAATCTGAGTTAATTTTGCCTCAAAACAGCCCATGTTTAGGGCATTTAAAAATTGCAAATGTGTCTTTATATACCACTAGAAATAAAAAGGTATTAACTAATTGTGAAGTCGTTAATTATGCATACTGGTTTTAACCAACCGGTTTAATAAATAATCCGTGGTATTACTGATTACTATAAACATTATTATTTTATTCTCAACGTATTAAACAGCATCCTATTAATGATTTTATAAAAAAAAGCAAGTAAAATATCATTTAAATAAGTATAATCTTTTTACATGCGTCTTTTTTAATTTCTGTAACTCTTCTAATTTAACTAATATTTTCTACATTAAGACTAAACATTTATTGTCCGGGTGGATGCATATTTTCTTGCAGTAATTTATGATGTTACAGGAGTACGACTTACAAGGCCCTAATTTACTCATTTTCCTACTTTACAAGACAGCAAAAATAAAAAAAACACCCTCTGGCGATGTAAAAAAATAGATTTTTGAAACATATTGCCTGAGGGAGAGTAAAAAATCAATGTCAGTGAGTTTGTAAGTAAAATCATCAAATTCATTAAAGGATTAAAATAAAACAATTGAAATGTAACTTTAAATATGTATTTAAAATAACAAAACCTATATATAATATATTTGATACCAGTCATGTATTTATTGAAACTTGTTTTTTAAAAAAAACAATGAGGACTGTCTAATGTTGCATGTTCAAATTGAGGGTATTTATTCTATGTTATGACGATTTTTGGTTAATGTGACGTCAGCAGTGACGTTGTTTTTTGTTCACAGACAAAAACCGGAAGCGAATCTCCATTATATATACTAAGCAAATATATGCACCCTCCGGTGCAAGTATTTAAGTTTTTTATATAATAAAATATCATATTTAATTAGAAAGGCTAATTGAAACTGACTAAGAATGCACAATAAAAAGATCTGCAAAACAGAGGGGGTATAATCGAAAAATTAGAACAACTTTGAAACTAACTATTCCATCATTTCCAGTACTCCCCTCTTCATTGGTAAATTTTCCAATTACATTTAGTTATAATAGGAAGTAAACGATAATATTACAGTTATCTTCTTGTAAATAAATTTCTTTTAAGATTTATTCCACGAGATTTGTTATATTTCTTAAGATAAAACCAAACAAGGTAGAAATCAATAATGACTTATTTATTAAAATAAAAAATTTTAAATATCAATATGCAAATTAGCCTTCTCGTTCAAACTGTAAACCGCATTTTGTTGTATATATGAAATACATTGCATGTTATTAGTACGTAGATATGATCAACAGTATTAATAATGTAAAACAATTTTTATTAATAACTGAAGGTTTTTAAAGAATGAAATCCGTAGAATGGACGTAAATAATTAAGGGAATTTGTGACTTGAGTAGTAATATAGTTTCGGTTACAGACAGAAAAAACACACAATCTCCATTATTATTATAATATATATATTATATATATTATATATATATATATATATATATATTGTACTAACGCTATTGCCTTTATAGCAAACCCCAATTATTTTATCATAAATGTCTTAGATGTATGACATTAAACTCTTTCTGATAGTTCCAATTCTGGAGCTCTGGGGAATTTGGAATACCCCTTAATCCCAAATTCTCCCAGATCCACTCTGATCCAGTTAGAGTACCATCTCTCGGTTAAATTGATGAAAAACGAGGTTTGTAAATTTGGTTTTAAAAATTAAGTTTTTTAAAATTGATACCCTGAAGATGAATAAAACAAAATGTTCTTCGGCATAAAATAACCCAACATGGGATAGACATGCTTAAAATTCAACCAACTCAAAATTAACTGCATTTGCGTTATAGTTTCGCCAACGCATAAAACCTGGCATAGTAACATAAATGACATATTCGATATATTTTTTAACCATTAAGTAGAAAACAGTATAGGCCGTTCTATTATATGAGAAATGCGCTAGGTCTACATGCCATTTTCAGGGTTATTCTTGAACCCAGAAGTGCCAAATTATTCTACGAGTACCCGCCTCCTCCCTGCAAGCAGATTTACAAAATTATGTAAATATGAAGTAGACACTTTTCAATCGTACTGCGCAGTTAAGTAACACATTCTTTTCTCTGAGAAATAAAACCCCCAGATATGTCGGACTATCAATTAGCTATTGTGTTGGAGAACTCTGATGATAATTGCTGTTTAATTGTGTTAAAGGTAGATGCGATGAGATTGCATCAACCAAAGAGAGAATGAAATGAGAGAGACCCTTGTCGGAATGGATAAAACCTGCATGGAATTTGAAATTCAGATCGACATAAATCCCGCCGTGCGATATCAAGCACCTACAAACCAACACACCCCACAAACCCACGCACAACATGTACTCAGAACAAAATGTCTAATCGATTTATTCTGAAATAATAATCAGTTTTAGTTCACTAAAGGTTTTGTTGGTTGGTGTGGATATTTACGCATGCATACTCTTGTTGGGTTATTTTATGCCGAAGAGGTGTTTTTATTCATCTTCATAGATATTCATTTTTTATTCACTCAATTTTTTAAAACATTTATAAAACAATTCCTCTATTTTAACCCATAGATGGAATCCTAACAGATGTTATTACCTCCGTGTTATATAGATCTGGGATAATGATGATTGAAGTTTGTACTCCACATTCGCCAGAGCTCCAGAAATGGAAATTCACCATCAGATAGAGAATTAACTTTCATCCCGGGGGACACTAAGACCACAGTCACACCTTCTAGCTCATATATGATAAAAAGGGTTGGGGCTTGCTTAAGCAATAGGGTTGGGACAATCATATAGTACTAGTGCTTGATGAGACCAGCCTATTGATCGGTGGGCTCTCTAACCATCCATCTGGTCTAAGGTAATAGACAAAGTGCTGTGTTGCCTGTCAAGGCACTACTCAGTCACCAGGGTTCCATCCTTAAGCAACCCGTGTCCACCCACGGCAACTGGTCTTACCCTTGTAGAGGTGCAGTCGGTTTGAGTTCTAAAGCCACAGCTGATAGATTATGGGCACCTAAAACATACACGCCACACACCATACACATAGATATCTCAAAGAGAAATGTGTGAATCGATTTTATTCTTTGAGATAGTAATTTTTTAAGTTCGCATTTAAGTTTTGTTTTTTGTATTTATTTGGACACATGGCGCAACGGATAGAATGTGGGTAATACATTTTTAAGTGACAGTCATCTGTAGTTTACAGGTTCAATCCTGGCCAAGGGTGATAATAACATAGAATACTTAAACACAGCTTAACACTTGTACCCGGTCATGGTTAACAGAATGAGAACAATCTGCCCCCATGGATTGAACAAAGGGTTCGGTTCGAATTTTTCGTAAAGGATCCCGAGTTTCTAAAGAGAAGTTTCCGAATTCGAGATAGTTCGAGGTAGATCGATCGAAACGTTTGTGCACTTAACAATAAAGATGAGGCAATAGTCCGAAAAAAATATAAATTATACATTAAGATTGATTTGAACGATTTAGAACCAATGAGAGAAAGAATTTTAAGAGGACATTTAGGATAATTCGGAATGAATTGTTAAGGAATATTTATTCTGTTCAAAATATTATAATAAACAGGTTTACCATGATCAGTGCCAATCTTTTTCTTTTCTTTTTTTAAAGGTTAATTTGAAAGATAGAAGAAAAAAAGAAGAACTGCCAAAGGAGGATAATTAACAAATAATATTGATAAAAGTCACCAAGGATCGCTTTTTTTAAAACAGGAGTCTTACCGGTTTGGCTCTTCTATTGGTGTATTTTGTATACTTTTCTCTTAAATAAGTGTTACCATGATTTACGAGTGGCCTAACATGAGATCTCGGATTACAAGCTGTCACTCTACATTTTAAAACATTTGTTTTGAGAGCTTAACAATTGGAAGCACGAATGATCCTTCCACATATGCTTTGGTTAATAGGTTCATTTAAAAAAACACTTAAGTTTCCAAATTTATTACGCCAAAGAAATGTTTTGCTTACTTTTTTAAAAGATAAAAACAAGAAGCGCTCTGGATTTTCTATTTAAATCATAAAGTAAGTAAAGTAAAGTCGTCGGGGCGCTAATGTCGGTATCAGCCAGACAGCGAGGGAGTATATCCCCTTTTCACTAGCGCTAGACAAAGGAGATTATTTTAGCATCTGAGGTAAAGCGCCATTACTACCATCAGCTCCTCCCTTACTGCACAGATCCTGTGCTACTCATACGCTGAGTTAGCAAGGGCTGGTATCGAACCAAGAACCATGTGATTCCTAGCCGAACACTCTACCGACTGTGCCAAACCGGCCTTATAAAATCACAATAAATAGAATGTAATGAATTACGTTGGCAAAACCATTCTTTGGCGTAATAAATTTGGAAACTTAAGTTTTTTTAATGAACTTATTAACAAAGCATATGTGAAGATCATTCGTGCTTCCAATTTAGCTCTCAAAACAAATTTTTAAAAATGATAGAGTGACAGCTTGTAACTCGGAGATCTCATGTTAGGCCACTCGTAAATCATTGGTACAAACTATATAAGAGAAAAGTATACAAAATACACAAATAGAAGAGACAACCGGTGAAGGACTCCTGTTTTAAAAGCGATCCTTGGTGATTTTTATCAATTTATTTGTTAATTATGCCTCCTTTGGCATTTCTTCTTTTTTTTTTTGCTATCTTTCCAAATTAACCTTTAAAAAAAGAAAAGAAAAAGATTTGCACTGATCATGTAAACTGGTAAATATAAATTTTGAACAGGAATAAAATATTCTTAACTAATTCATCCGATAAATTCCTAAAATGTCCTCTTAAAATTCTCTTTCTTCTCATTGTTTCTAAAATCGTTCAATCAAATCTTAATTTGTATAATTTATATTTTTTCGGACTATTGCCCTCATCTTTATTGTTATAGTCACAACGTTTCGATCGATCTACCCTCGAACTATCTCGAATTCGGGAAACTTCTCTTAGAACTCGGGATCCTTTTACGAAATTCGAACCGAACCTTTGTTCAATCCATGGGGCAGATTGTTCTCATTCTGTTAACCATGACCGGTACAAGTGTTAAGCTGTGTTAAGTATTCTATGTTTTATCACCCTTGGCCAGGATTGAACCTGTAAACTACAGATGACTGTCACTTTAAAAATGTATTACCCCAACCATTCTATCCGTTGCGCCATGTGTCCAAATAATACAAAAAACAAAACTTAAGCGAACTTAAAAAATTACTATCTCAAAGAATAAAATCGATTCACACATTTTCTCTTGAGATATCTATGTGTATGGTGTGTGGGCGTGTATGTTTTTAGGTGCCCATAATCTATCAGCTGTGGCTTTAGAACTCACCGACTGCACCTCTACAAAGAGGTAAGACCAGTTGGCCGTGGGTGGCGACACGGGTTGCTTAAGGATGGAACCCTGGTGACTGAGTAGTCCTTGACAGGCAACACAGCACTTTGTCTATTACTTAGACCAGATGGATGGTTAGAGGGCCCACCGATCAATAGGCTGGTCTCATCAAGCACTAGTACCTATATGATTGTCCCAACCCTATTGCCCTTAAGGCAAGCCCCAACCCTTTTTATCATATATGAGCTAGAAGGTGTGACTGGTGGTCTTAGTGTCCAGGGTATGAAGTTAATCTCTATCTGATGGTGAATTTCCATTTCTGGAGCTCTGGCGAATGTGGAGTACAACTTCATCATCATTAATCCCAGATCTATACTAACACGGAGTAATAACATCTGTTAGGATTCCATCTATGGGTTAAATAGAAAGGAATTGTTTAAAATAAATGTTTTTAAAAATTGAGTGAATAAAAATGAATATCTATGAAGAATGAATAAAAAACACCTCTTTCGGCATAAAATAACCCAACAAGAGTATGCATGCGTAATATCCAACCAACCAACAAACTTTAGTGAACTAAACTGATTATTATTTCAAAGAATAAAATCGATTTAGACATTTTGTTCTGAGATACATGTGTGCGTGGGTTGTGGGGTGTGTTGGTTTGTAGGTGCTTGATATCGCACGGCGGGATTTATGTCGATCTGAATTTCAATTCTCATCAGGTTTTATCCATTCCGACAAGGGTCTCTCTCATTTCATTCTCTCTTTGTTGATGCAATCTCATCGCATCTACCTTTACACAATTATAACAGCAATTATCATCAAGAGTTCTCCAACACAATAGCTAATTAGATATCCGACATATCTGGGGTTTATTTCTCAGAGAAAAATGTGTTACTTAACTGCGCAGTACGATTGAAAAGTGTCTACTTCATATTTACATAATTTGTAATCTGCTTGCAGGAGAGAGAGGCGGGTACTCTGTAGATAATTGGCACTTCTGGGTTTCAAGAATACCTGAAAATGGCATGTAGACCTAGCGGCATTTCTCATATAATAGAACGGCTATACTGTTTTCTACTTAATGGTTAAAAATATATCGAATATGTCATTTATGTTACTATGCCAAGGTTTATGCGTTGGCGAAACTATAACGCAAATGCAGTTAATTTTGAGTTGGTTGAATTTTAAGGCATGTCTATCCTTGTTGGGTTTATTTATGCCGAAGAATTTTGTTTTATTCATTCTTAATGGGTACTCAATTTTTAAAAACTTAATTTTTAAACCAAATTTACAAAACCTGTTTTTTCATCAATTATTTACGAGAGATGGTACTCTAACTGGATCAGAGTGGATCTGGGAGAATTTGGGATTAAGGGTATTCCAATTCCCCAGAGCTCCAGAATTGGAACTATCAGAAAGAGTTTAATGTCATACATCTAGAACATTTATGATAAAATAATTGGGGTTTGCTATAAAGGCAATAGCGTTAGTACAATATATATATATATATATATATATATATATATATATATATATATATATATAATAATGGAGATTGTGTGTTTTCTGTCTGTAACCGAAACTATATTACTACTCAAGTCACAATTCCCTTAATTATTTACGTCACATTCTACAGGATTTCATTCTTTTAAACCTTCAGTTATTAATAAAAATTGTTTTACATTATTAATACTGTTGATCATATCTACGTACTAATAACATGCAATTGTATTTATATATACAACAAAATAGCGGTTTACAGTTTGAACGAGAAGGCTAATTTGCATATTGATATTTTAAAATTTTATTTATAAATAAGTATTATTGATTTCTAATTGTTTGGTTTATCTTAAGAAATATAAACAAAAATCTCGTGGATAAATCTTAAAAGAAATTTATTTACAAGAAGAAATAACTGTAATATTATCGTTTACTTCCTATTATAACTAAATAGGTAAATTAGGAAAATTTACCAATGAAAGAGGGGAGTAATGGAAAATGATGGAATAGTTAGTTTCAAAGTTGTTCTATTTTTCGATTATACCCCCTCTGTTGCAGATCTTTTTATGTGCATTCTTAGTCAGTTTCATTAGCCTTTCTAATTTAATATGATATTTTATTATATCAAAACTTAAATACTTGCACCCGGAGGGTGCATATATTTGCTAGTATATATAATGGAGATTCGCTTCCGGTTTTTGTCTGTAACAAAAACTACGTCACTGCTGACGTCACATTAACCAAAATCGTCATAACATAGAATAAATACCCTCAAAATTTGAACATGCAACATTAGACAGTCCTCATTGTTTTTTTTTTAAAACAAGTTTCAATAAATACATGACTGGTATCATATATCTATATATAGTTTGTTTTATTTTAATACATATTTAAAGTTTACATTTCAAATTGTTTTATTTTTTAATCCTTTAATGAATTTGATGATTTTACTTACAAACTCACTGACATTGATTTTTTTACTCTCACCCCTCAGGCAATATGTTTCAAAAATCTATTTTTACATCGCCCAGAGGGTGTTTTTTTATTTTGCTGTCTTGTAAGTAGGAAAATGAGTAAATTAGGGCACTTGTAAGTCAAGGTATCTCTGTACATCATAAATTACTAGCAAGAATATGCATCCACCGGACAATAAATGTTTAAGTCTTAATGTAATAAAATATATTAAATTAGAAAGAGTTACGAAATTAAAAAAGAACGCATGTAAAAAGATTATACTTATTTAAATGATATTTTAATTGCTTTTTTTATAAAAATCATTAATAGGATTGATTTTAATACGTTGGAGAATAAAATAATAATGTTATATATCAGTAATACCACGGAATTATTTATTAAACCCGGTTTGGTTAAAACCATTATGCAAATTAACGACTTCACATATTATGTAAACCTTTATTTCTTAGTGGTATATAAGACACATTGCAATATTTTAAATGCCCTAGTAACATGGGCTGTTTTGAGGCAAATTAACTCAGATTTTCATAGAGACATCGTTAATAAATTAGATTTATTCTATGTACTAATGATTTTGACAATAAAGTAAATACTCAAGAAATTGTGGTGACGTAGTTTCAGTTACTGACAGACAGACAGCGAATATCCATTATACATAGATTATCGTATCTGAAGATCATTCGCAGCTCAAATTTTAGCTCTCAACTCAAAGCAAAAATAAATTGACCGAATAACATCTTGTAAATGGGGAAACTAGTAAATTGAGACACTCGTAAGTCAAGGTACCACTGTACATAATAAATTATATCAGTATAGAGCATCGTTTTATTTCGATGAGATCCTATGCAAAATGCTTAACAACATTATGCAGATTAATTATCCTTGTTAGTTCATCAGTTAATCCCCCCCCACACACACAAACACACACACCCCTCCTCCCGGACATTCACGCAATAAAGTGAAATTAGATTAACCGATGGCGGCGATGGAATTAGATCACTTTAGATGTTCAGTTTCCCCGTTTGTGTATGCATGAGAACGATTTATCTCCCGAACGACAGTAATCGTCGCCGCCGCCGCCGGCAGATGTGACGGAATCATCGACTACGCCACAGGGCGGCTAACAAAGTCGTCAGATATGGCGGGAGTTCATGGCAGATTTCACAGGGACACAAGCACTCTGTGTTTGTAAGCAGACTAAAGCCACAAGTTGGAAGGGTGACTCTCAAGATTAAAAAAAAAGGAAAAGATCACACCCTTTGAAATTGGTCACAATAAATCATCATCATGTCGCGCCATATATATATATCAGTAACACCACGAAAAACCCGGTTTGGTTAAAACCAGTATGCAAATTAACGACTTCATATATTATGTAAACCTTAGCGGTATATAAGACACATTGCAGTATTTTAAATGCACTACTAACATGGGCTGTTTCGCCAACCGTCCCTATCATTCAACGTTTTCAAGTCCTCTCCCATCTATGGGTTAAATAGAAAAATGTATTTATACAAAAATGGTATTATCAATCAATTGATTTATTTCAAAACTTTATCGGTATTAAATGACCTACTGAGGTTGATATGGCGCAAAACAAAACAAAACCAAACCAATCAAGATGTCCTTGTGCAGCATCCAGTATCCACTAAGAGCTGGTCAAAGTACATCTTTGCTGGTGGCCCGTGCTGGCGTGCCCACATAGGAGAACCTCTCTTATGGGTTCGTAACCGCTTCTCCAGCCGTACGTAGCCTGTCTTGTTCACATCACTCAGATGGTCTAGATCGTATTCTTGAAACGATTTGTTTAAGATTGCGTGCAGCACAACTTCCATCGAGCTCCCTAATTTTTATTTAACCTCTATTTAGGCAGTAGCTAGTGAATGATTAGTAAATAAATAAAATGAATAGATACAGTAGTATGTGTTATCATTTGCACGACGTCAACATCTGAAATAAGAAATACTTGATTTTTATAAGTCACTAGCAGAGCTACCCAGCGTTGTCCGTATCTGAAAAATTACAAATAAATCTCTTATGTATATTTATATATAGATTGATAAGAATCATTTTTATATGTTTTATTATCTTTTATTCATTATATATTCTTTTTCTGTGTTAATTATTTCTAATACTTTTTAGTTTTGATTTATTTCTTAATCACTTTTTAATTAATTTGTAATATATTATTCATTTTAATTATATTTCTAATTAGCTTTTCTATATGGAAAATGGGGGCCAATTTTTAAAGAAAATCTACTTTCACTTTATTGAACTTTGGTCTTTGCTGGTCTCCATCAATTTCCCCAATACAAAAGTGTGCGATCGATCGTTGTACTATATATATATATATATATATATATATATCTTATTATAATGGAGATTATGTGTTTGTTTGTCTGTACCGAAACTATATCACTACTCAAGTCACTATCCATTTAGTTATATACATCACATTCTCCATAAATCATTTTATTTTATTAATAATTGAGGCTTCAATTATTAATAAAATTGTTTTCATTATTAATACTGCTGGTCATATCTACGTACTAATAAGATCAATTGTATTTATATGTACAACAAAAAGCGGTTTACTGTGTGAACGGGAAGGCTAATTTGCATATTGATATTTAAAATTTGATTTTAATAAATATGTGCTTGGTATTGTTGATTTCTAATTATTTGATTTTATCTTAATAAATATGAGCAAAAATCTCAGTGATAAATCTTAAAAGAAATCAATTAACAAAAAGAAATAACTGTAATTTTATTCTTTAATTTCTTATTTAACTGAATAGTTAAATTAGAAAAGTTTAGCAAGGAAAGACGGGGGTGGTGGAAGAGGAAGCTACAGCTGTTTTATTTTCGATTATACCCCTCTCTGTTTCAAATCTTTTTATCTGCATTCTTATTTAGTTTATTTAGACTTTCTAATTTAATATGATATTTTATGACATTAATACTTGCACCCGGAGGGTGCATATATTTTCTAATATATATATATATATATATATATATATATATATATATATATATATATATATATATATATATACAGACAAACAGAATCTTCATTTTTTAAATATATGGATGAATTAAAACTCATTTATATTTTATTTTTTAAATATAGTTAATCATTAGGCACCACCATTTTTCCCTGTGAAATTTACCCCCCCCCATATTTACCACAATAAAACTTGCATAATAGTTAATATTATCTTGAACATGTTTGTCCATTCAAAAGAAGAAACATTAACCAAACTCCTAATGTTTTCAGCTTACGGAAATGATGAAAATTATAAACAAAAAACAATGTTCACTTTTTTTGCACCGTTAAAGGAATTGAAATTTAACGTAGCCAAAAACAAGTTATGACGGGAAGCTTTTTAACAATTCGATGAAAAATCAATTAATGGTCCGATTTTCACGATAATTTCCATAATTACTTAGCTTTTGATGAAAATATGTCTGAAATAGTCTTTTTTTCTAAAATACATTAGGAGAAACATATATTTTTTACGAGGTCTACCCCCCTATTTTATTTTATGAAATATGAAAAAATGAACCGACAAAAAAAGATTTTCACTTTTTTCTATAAAGATACGAGTCTGAATAATTATATCAGACTATTTTTTATAAGTTTCAATGTTTCAATGTTTTTTTAGTAAAATAACCGTCAATACAGAATTCTGCTAAAAAAATATCAATGAAAAAACTAGCCTCGTCGTAAAAAAACGGACTATTTCACTTATTTCTCAAGATAATGGTGATTAATTTTTCCCAATCGGACAATTTGATCCTTCAATCAATTGTTTTTCTTTGTAACAACTCTTTATGTTCGTTATTTCGTTTTTGCGAGATTAAAAAAAATTCAAAATTTTTTACGTTTCTTTCTTTGATATGGCATAAACTGATCACCTGACCTATTTTGGTGGTACCTATTAATCACTGAATTAAAATTTCTTACTGTATCATTATGTGATGTCATTCCCTCTACGCTGACGAAAAAAATTCCCTGACTTCCCGCCAGGCAGGATTAAAATAAGATCTCATTTTACGTGGTGATTTTTCTGGGTCATCCTGCCAGGATCGGACTCACTATTAAGTAGTAATAGATCTGCAAAAGATTATTAAACCATGTTTTTTCTCCTCTACCCAGGCTTCGCCGGGTAGCCACTGCTAGTTTTATTAATAATTGAAGGTTAGATAAAAAATAAAATCATGGAGAATGTGATGTAAATAATTAAGGGATTTGTGACTTGAGTAGTAATATAGTTTCGGTTACAGACAAAATAAAATAAAATCTCCATTATAATAATATTATAAATAGTCACAAGAAGCTATAAACTTGGACTAATGATTATTTACTTAACTATGAAGGTAGGATGGATGTAGTAGAATCCGACAGTATGAGGTAGGTAAAAGGATAGTGAACAAGAAATGATAACTCAAAACAAATCTAAGAGTTGAAATATTTCGTCCGATTTATACGGACAACCTCAGTCAAAGATTTTTTATTGAAAGCAAAATTACGTGCAAGTACATGTGATTTGGTGAGGGGGTGAGTTAGTAGCGGAAGTGAAGGGAGGGAGAATAGGGGCTGACATGAATGAAGTGTGGGGATAGTTTACAGGAAGTAGAGAGAGGTTGGGAGTAGATGGGCACAGGGGTAGGTCAAGGGAGGAGGGTAAAGTTCTTGGTAGTAGTGTGTTTGATGTCAGGGGAAGATAAGGAGGAGGGGAGAGTTGAGTGATATTAGATCACTGAGTCAGTTTAGTGGAAGGAGTAGGGGAGAGAATTTTTTTTTGATTCCAGAAGTGTAGGTGGCGAGGAACGGAATGGAGCAGAGTAGGTAGTGAGAGTCTATGTGTGGGCATTCTTTTCAATTTATTTAATTAATTTATTTAATTATTTATTTAATTTATTAACCATATTCATGGTGAGTACTAATCTTATTCTCATGAATTATCGTTTTTGCTATCGATCTGTCAAGATTTAGAATCCAGGCAGATATTAACGCAGATTCGCACAAGCGCCTTAGTTTCTTTTTGTGTATGAGTTTGATGAGTCTGGCTTGGGGGAAATTGAGAGAGTGGTTTTGTTCTGCGATGTGTGTGAATAGTGCGTTTAGTTTGTTGTGTATTTTATTGATCTTTTTGATATTTTACATAACTATATAATTGTTAGTAATTTTTAATGTTAGATAGGATTATTTGATATCATATGACTGTGTATAAACAAATAATTATAAACAATAAAAAAGGGCAATATAATAATAATGCAATTGAACATTAAAAATATAGTAATGATTACAGGTAAAGATTTGAATAACTGATAATGAGTTCATACACCATTAAACAGAATAAACTAATCCAAAGTAGGAATAGTTTTGGGTTATTTCCTAGTTGAGTAACATGATATTACAGGGTCACCAAGAAAAACAGAACCCAAGTTATTTATTCATTTTCCCATTAAACTAACCCTAACCCTAACCTTAAACCCTAACCCTAACACTAAACCCAAACTCTAAACTACCCCCCCCTAGTTGAGTAACATAATATTATAGGGTGACCCAGAAAAAACAGAACCCACAAATTTTGAAATAAAACTGATAATTTTGATTTTAATTTTTTAAATTTTAAGTCCTACAAGGGTTAGGGCTTCGGGTTAGAGTTTAGGGTTAGCGTTGGGGTTTAAGGTTAGTTTAATGGGAAAATAAATAAATAACTTGGGTTCTGTTTTTTATGGGTCACTCTGTAATATCATGTTACTCAACTAGGAAATAACCTAGTTTTGTTATTTCGGACTGTTTTCCTCATCTTTATTGTGTATAAACAAAACGTTCAGGCCACAGTAAACCTGGTTTTGCTTAAGTGTTTTTTAATTACCTTCAAATAAATCATTTAAAGACGATTACCCATGAATTCAATTGTGGTTTCTGACCTGAAATCGTTACCACGAGTTCAAGGGAGTTCAAAGCAGCAGAAACGACACCGGACTTATTGTTAGAAATGCGAAGATAAAATGGAAGAAGTTATTTATTCTAAAACAGAAATAACTTACTTAAGCCTGAAAGCTGTGTTTATGAAGATTAGGACAACAGTCCGAAATATCAAAATCATTCCCCTCAAGCCTTATCTCATAAATACAGGCAAGTATAAGGAATCAAAAGTACTTTATCAATTAAAGTTTTTCGGGGTATTTTGGAAATATACGTCACAAATAAGACGGTATCCTGTACATATATACATACATGATGGTAGCAAACTCGTGCTCAAGTATTGCCATTGCTTGATATAAAAAAAAATATTTAAAAAATGTTCAACAGTTCAAAGAATATAATGGTGAGCTTCAAAAAGTTCAACAATGAGCTGCACGAAAGTGACTCTTTAGTCCTGCCAAAGTCTTGCACATCTTCCCACATTTACAGGTAATTCCATGGAGCAGGGTTGGAAATATACATCACAAATAAGACGGTATCCTATACATACATGGCAATAGCATAATCTTTACAGATCATTGCCGTCCCTCACAATCCCACAACTCCACCACCAGAACCCTTCCTTGCATGAGCCCTCAAATGACTCATCAAACCTGATGCAGATCCACAAAGTCTGATGCAAATATGACATTGAAAAGACTTCCCCCCCTCGATGAATGAGATGATTCAGATGAATCAGATGAATCAGATGAGTCAGATGATAAAATGTGATGCTTATGCACCACCATATGTCTCTTAAGACCAGAAGCCGACTTACAGACCTTGCCACATATAGCACAAGACACATTGTTTGCTCCTGGAATCTGCATGGATTGACCCAGATGAGATTTCCTATGATTGACATAGCCAGCCCTAGAAAGCAAAACTCGACCACATGTCAGACACTTCCAACCCTCCGTGTTCTCTCCAATATGACAGGTGTAACCCTTTCGAAGTTGACGCTTTAGGTTTTCATGCACGATTTTTTCACTCTTATAGCTGACCGTAAAAGAGTTGCTTTGGCAATCTAGCACCACTCATACACACAACATGACCTGCCCAACGCATTTGAGCCGTTATGATAAGAGTTTCAATGCTTGAGCATCCTGCCCTTGCAATGACTTCTGTGTTAGGTGTGTTGGAATTCCACTTGATGTTTAGAATACGTCTCAAACATTTCTGATGAAAGTGTTCAAGAATTTTCAAATGTCTTCTAAACAATGTCCATGTTTCCGAGGAGTACATACATATATACATACATACATACATGCCTGGGAAAACTGAGAAATGAATATTGTTTAATGTAAAATGGTTACACAAATATATAAAATCAATGAACAGCCAATCGATTGAACTGAAAGAAATAAAAAAAGGAATGGTCAGAAATATATGGCGAATCTTATTCTGGTATTTTATTTCAAATAAACAAAAATAAAAAATCTAAACGTGTAGAGAATTTAATTAGAATCGCTAAATTCCTGGGGGAGAAACAAACAATGTTTATAACAAGGCTTTGTTTCCCGGAATGTCGAAAAGGGTTTGGAGGCGAGTTCAATAGAGTGCAAAACCGAAAATAATCTTTGACTCAATATAGTTTGGCGGTGAGAGGGTAAACGTGTGACGATGGAGTCATGTGTTAAATGTTGTGTAAAATGTGCGTGTGTTTACACATGAATGAATGAAAGAGCTAATGTGTTTTTGGAAAGTGAATACCTTCGTGAAAAGAAGTTTTAATTTTAAAGGAAAAATAACAATGTGAAATAATAAGTTTTGGAATACCCATCGTCCATTGGAGAACTTGGAACTGTTTTTAACATCCCGGAAAAAAACTGGAGAAATGTAAAACAGAGGAAGAACTGAGACTATCCAGTGACTCATTTCAGAGAGTACAGCTGAAGAAGGCTGTAGAATGGATCGGCCAAAACATTGCGGTAGTAATAAAAGCAACACAAAGAATGAGATCAATAATCTTAATAACGGTAATTTATGAGGAAGTGCGTCCTGGTCCCCTGCCTCCGAAATTGCTGCCTGGTGAATTTTAAAATAACGACCCCAACCTTCGGCGTGTGTTACTTGAAAGAAAACAACCAACTTAGGGCGTTAAATGTATTGGGGGGGGCTCTTTTTTGTCTTAATTCCTGTTTAATTTACGAGGAAGAGGACAAATTTCTATGAATAAACAAGAATTACGCAAATTACGATAATAAGAATTACGACAAGAAAAGAAAAATAAGAATTACGACAAAAAAGGTTTAATGTTTTTTTTCTTTCGAATGGAAAAAATAAATAAATCTAAGATAGGTCGGCCATAAAACAATGTGTTTAAAATCCTACAATGTGTGCTATATATCATTAAGAGATAAATGTTTACACAATATATAGTGTGAATAATTTACATACCGGTTTTAATAAAATCGTATTTAATAAATCATTATTTGGCTTTATTGATTTCTAATGTTATTTTTTGTTCTCAAACGTATTAAAACCAATCCTATGTATAATTTCAGGACCATATTACCTTTAGGCACCCCTTTTTGATCTCGATTAAGAAAGGACATGTTTTCATTTACACCGTCAATATCCGGTTGTTTGTTGTTAGGGTTAGGGTTAGGGTTAGGGTTAGGGTTAGGAGTTAGTTTTATAATTTAAAAGAAAATCTAAAACTTGTCTGTTAAAACAACCGGATATTGACTGTGTAAATGAAAAACATGTCCTTTCTTAATCGAGATCAAAAAGGGGTGCCTAAAGGTCATATGGTCCTAATTTCATATTGAAATCAATTAGAATAAAGTAAAAATAAGTGTAATCTTTTTTGTGTTCTGATTTAATTTCATTAGTCTTTATAATTCGATATATCTAATTACATTACAACTTATATACTTATGTGAGGAGGCTGCATATTTTTGCTAGTTAAACAAAGAAACCGAACCAAGCCTTTAAAATAACAGACGGTAGAAAACTAAGTTTTAAAAAATGGTATCTCTTTAACCAGAGTGTGGGCGCCACATGAAAACTCAAATTCCTGTAATTGTAAAATGCTTAAGTTGCAGTCGTCATCTTCCCAGTTTACTTGCAGCTGATTTTTTGTTGTTCTCACAAGTTTCGTATGTATACCCTCAAATGTTAAGCATAACTACTTTTTTCTGATAGATTTAAAATTGATCTTGCACACAAAATGCTCTTTTACTAAGACGAAATGTAAGTTCTGTATATGCTATACAGCTGCAAATACAGGTGAGTGATAAAAAGCGTGATATAATACTGAAAATTTGTATCTTAATTAGGCATGTAACGATACAGTCAGGTCATGATACGCGGTATGATACATTGCTTACGATTCAATAAATATGGCAATACCCGAAATAGAGAGAAACAATGATTCTTTTGATACACTATATCTTTATCATGGTAAAAACAATAGTAATACACGAAAAAAAAAACACATTGGTATGCTGACTATGTTGTATAGCGCCTTCTTTACCGGCACTGAATATCTATATGTTATACACTGGCTTCAAATTCACGGCCTTACTTCGTGTATCTGCATACGTAGCGGGTATCGTCCTAACCCTAAACGATATATGTAGTTGTCGTTTAATGAAATCTACAACCATGGGTATAGTAGGAGTTTTGACTTTATTTTTCTAATCGGCGGTACGTGGTGGGTGGCAAGCATTGACAATGAAATGACCGAGGGTTGACAATGACTACTACTACTGCTGGGATGGTCTGGCCATGTTGAGGTAAAGGGGCGGACGATCCTCACTGCCTACTGGCAGCGATCGACCGTGTCAACGGTCGCTCCTTGTGCTCTGTTCGCTGTCTCCTGTCTGACTGTCTCCTGCCTGACTCTCTATCTAACTGACTCGAACCTCTGGCTTTTGTATTGACGACACGCCTACGCATCTTTATCTTTTGATCTGATAACGGACCTTTGTTATATATTTATTTATCATTTCCCTGCTTCTTTGACTGGAAAGCCTCACTTCTGTTTTTTAACTTCTTTGTTCGCCTCTTACCGGAAAAAAAAATAGTCCTTTGTCATTTTTGTCGTCTTTTCTTTGTTTCGCTCGTACAATATAGACTAGAAAATATGAAAGAAATCGATGAGACATTATTTTTGCGATATTCAGAAGATACTTCTGACCCCGGTTCATATTAATGTATTCCATTCTATCATGAAATGGCTTAAAATGTTTTTTAGTTGTAAGAATCTAACTAAAATGGAGATTATGTAATTGTCGGTCTATAATTGAAACCACATGGAAGCGCGTGGTGTAATGGTTAAAGTCATGGGAAATGGACTCGTCGCCCTGAGTTCAAATCCTGGATGTGGTAATTGCATTTCACTTAGCGCTAATACCCTTGGGAAAGGTATCCTACTCTCCCAACAGCTATGGATAAATAGTAGGGCAGACTGGGCTCTTTAACCTTGGTTAGGCAACCTGTGTAGGAGAAGGAAAACTCTGAATTCAAACCTGTTGAACTCCGCTTAAGAAATCGACCTTGTGTCACATCCTGTGACACAAGGTTGCGGAGGGTTGGTAAATATATATAATCGAAACACATTCCCACTGATGTCACGTTTCCCTTACTTAAGTTAATTCTCAGCGATGGTGAAATAATCATTATTAAATCTTAATTAGCATATAAGTTATTAACAATATCTTTATTAAAGTCTACCTGATGTTGATTTGCCCCAAAATTGCCAATATTATTAATACATTTAAAATCCTGAAAAAAGAACAAGATGTACAGAGTATATGGTGGGAATAATTTTCATAATGATTTTAACAAAATTTGGTTTGATAAATAATTATTTGCTGTTACTGATTCTTATACTATCATCTTATTCTCAAACATACTAAAAGCAATCCTATATATAATTTTATATAGAAAGCAATCAAAATAGCATTAAAATAACTGTAATATTTTTTTATATTTGTTCTTATTTAGTTTCATTAGTCTTTCTAATTGAATATATTACTTTAATACATTAAAATTTGCGCCCATGGTGCACATTCTTTTGCTAGTATATCAAAATATTTTTCTTAGAACAATTAGATTTTCTTTTAGGAACATCTTTTTTCTTTGTTTTTTTTTTTTTTTCATGTTATTCACACACCAACCCGGAACTCTAAGTGGTTATTTTAAAAGTTAAATTCAATGCAATTCCTCAAGAATTTGAAATATCAATGTTTTATGCTTCGTCCATTTGAACCTTTTCTTAACAACATATTTGTATAGGGTCCCGTGCAGTCATCAACCCTGTCGGTTGGGACTTTAGAACACACTAACTGCACTTCTGACGAAGGGTAAGACCACTCCGTAATGGAACCACCGTTTGGTCGTGGCTGGTGACCCGTGATGTTTAAGGATGGAACCGATAGTGGCTGAACAATTCATGAAAGTAACATTCCACTTTAGCCCTTACTTTGACTATACAGGCGGTCAGAGTACACCCATCCTCTTCAATCGGCTGGTCATTTCACGCCCTAGCACCTATATGATCGTCCTAACCCTACTGCCATTATGACAAGCCACAACCCTTTTTATCATATATGTGCTTAATGACGTTAAACTCTATCTGATAGTGAGGTTCCAATTCTGGAACTCTAGAAAATGTAAACTATCTCTTCATCACCATTACTCCCAGGTCAACTTTGAACCGGAATTATAGTACCTGTTAGGGTTCCATCTTCCGGTTCAATAGAAAAAAAAATTTTTTTTTAAATGTGTTTAAAAAATTGAGTCTAAAAAATGAGTACCCATCAAGAATGAATCAAACAAAACGTCTTCGGCATAGAATAAAGCGACCAGTGATGTCATACTGTAAAATCCAACCAACCAACAAACTGCGCGGTTATTTTAAAAGTATAAATTTTGAATCCGTTTCTGTCTCATTCCCGCTTACTTAAAATCAATTAGATATCAAGTTGCTCCTTGTCGGTCAAATTGATGAAACGATTAAAAATTGAAATAAAATCACGTTTCCATAAAAAAATAGATAGAATGTAGATTTTAATATCCAAAACAGAAACATAAATAATTGACAAAACGTGTGAAAAAAAAAGACAGACTTCTATTTAAAAAAAAATTAGAATTAATTTTATTATCCTAGCTCAGTTGGTAGAGCGTTCGGCTAGAAACCACAAGTTCCTAGTTCGATACCCGCCCTCGCCAACTCAGCGTATGAGTAACACAGGGACCTGTGCGGTAAAGTAAGGAGCTGATGGTAGGTGTGGCGCTCCACCTCAGACGCTAAAATAATGTCCTTGGTCTAGCGCTAGTGAAAAGGGATAGACTCCCTCGCTGCATGGCTGATACCGACATTAGGCCGCCCCGACGACTTTACTTTTTTTCTTTTTTTTACTTATAGTTGAAAGTACATAATTAAATTTCTGTCTGACAGCATTTTGTTATAAATCGCCTTGATACAAAGTAACATTTAAAGGTTTAAAGATTCATTGATGCATACATGCATAAAGATCCTTTCGCTGATGATACTAATTACGATGCATAAACATATATCACGGTATATCACTTATTTGACGAATAATCGGTTTGTTTCTCTCGAAGATTTATACCCTTCTCTATATATTTAGAGACTACGGGATTCAGCCATTCTAACAAAAACCATCGTAAAAGAAAGATAGAATCTTTAGAAATATCGGGATAATAAATGGAAATTTGTATATAATATCCAACACAGTTTTTCCTTTATTTTTTACTCATTTCCTCCGTGCTTCACATTACAGCCCAAAATGTTACCCATAATTATACAATATAGACATATATTACACACACACACACACACACACACACACACACACACACACACACACATATATATATATATATATATATATATATGTATATACATACAGGAAATTATACTCATCAGTTATATCAACAAATAAACATACGTGATTTCCGCAACATATATATATATATATATATATATTATATATATATATATATATATATACAACTATAATTCACATGAACAACACTAAATTTCTCTCCGTATGCTGCGAATTAATCTTCCGATATGAATTCGGAATATGTTTTGTCATTCTTTCTGTAGAACCTGTACAAATTCTAAAAGTGTTTAACCAGTAGGGAGATTTCTTGCTTGAATTTAAATGCTTACTTATCCAACGAATTAAAACCAGGGCTTCTTGTAAGCCAAGGCTGGTGCTAATGGCGTTACTCTACAGATTCTCCTTAATTCTTCGTACTCTATTAGGTTGAGCAATTAGGGGCAAAGAAGATGGGATACGGTGTCAATGGAGGATAATCAAAATGACACACGGTGAATATTTCAATGTCTTCCTCCTGTTAACTTCGCTCGTTGAAATTGCATTGAAATAGTAAAAGGTCGTGATTGAAATTGTCAAATTCTTACATCTCCGAACAGCGTCCACCCTACACTGTCAAACATCTACTGTGTAGTGTGGAGTTTTCTCTTCAATCAGATATAAATAATCCAATACAAATAATAAAGAGGGATCTGTTTGAGAATACTGACATGGACGACATATTTTCCTTCTTGAGAGAAATAGAAATGTGTGAAAAATTGTGAATCGGATATGAGATCCATCCTTGAAAAACATCTACATAAAGTACACTAGTAAATGAGGGGGGGGGGCGTCAGAGCCAACTTTTATCTCACGCACTGGTAGTTTTTGGCATTAAATAACCCACAGGATTATTATACCATTAAACAAACTAAACCGAACCAAACCAAACCAAATGAAGTTAATGAAAATTATCTATACCAATTTGAAGTTTAGTAGTTGAAACATAGAAGCTTTTATTAAAATGACTTGTTTCAGCATTAAATAACCCCAAAAAGGTTGTGATGCCGTAAAACAAGCATAGCAAACCATAACATCGCCAAATCACATGAAGTATCTTTTTTTGATTTTGAGTTGATGATATAAAGTTCCCCTACAATATCGAGGTCTGTCATCAGTCACATCAATGCGAAACGATTTTTCTCTGAGAAGCTAAATCTCTTCGAACCGATTCTGGCAATGCACAACAGTAAATCTCCTTATTCAAGTTATTACGAAAAAGCCCAGAAATTGAAAACACAAATATTATTTTAACTAGTACCAAATAAAAAACATCCTCCGGGCGATGTTAAAATAGATTTTTGAAACATATTTCCTGAGGGGTGGGAGTAAAAAATTCAATGTCAGCGAGTTTTTACCCTAAGTAAGTAAAATCATCAAATTCATTAAAGGATTAAAAAATAAAACAATTTGAAATGTAAACCTTAAATATGTATTAAAATAAAACAAACTATATATAGATATATAATACCAGTCATGTACTTATTAAAATTTGTTTTAAAAAACAATGAGGACTGTCTAATGTTGCATGTTCAAATTTTGAGTGTATTAAAACAAAAATGTTATGACGATTTTGGGTAATGTGACGTAAGCAGTGATGTAATTTTTGTTACAGGCAAAAACCGGAAGCGAATCTCCATTATTAATAGATATTAAAATTTAGTGACTGATGTGCAATGGCTACTTAGGAGAAGCCAATAATCCTGAAACATTAAAAAGTTTGTTTTGAAAAATTAGGATAGTAATTCAGTATCATTAAAAGGGAGAGAGAAAAATAAGTTATCTGTCTGTATTAATGACATACACGATCTCACTCAAATAAGCAAGGATTTAGTACAAAAACTAATTGATTTTTTTTAAATAAAGAAACACCGTGGACTAATATAATTTTTTTCTTTAGTCAGCAGGAGGCCTATTGTGGGTATCAGCCAGAGTATATACTCTTTTCACTAGCAGTAGACCAGGGAGATTGTTGTTGCATTTGAGATGGAGCACCACACCTACGATTTACTTACTGGAATAAGGAGTGGTTGTCAGATGGAATGTCGTGAAAGATCTACAGGGCTGGTTTGATTTGGCTTATTCAATCGCATATCAACCCCTTATGGGTTATTCAATACTGAAAAATGAATTTCTAAATGTTTGGTTATAAACGTAAACATTTCTAACGTTCCATTGCATACATTTTTAGATCGCATTTTTTTATTTGACGATAATATACCGGTTCACATCCCTAGGTAATATTATCTCATCTACAGACAACGATGCCAATATACGCATAGGAAAGGTATTGAGTTGCAGAGACAGATTATTGATAATATGGAAATCTAATCTCTCTGATGAGATAAAGTGATAATTTTTCAAGCTGTAGCCATGTCAGTGCTGCTCTATGGCTACACCACTTGGACTTACATTGGACTCTATGGAAATGCTTTACTAATCTGAAGATTCCTAATGCCCTTTAAGTTACAGCAGGTTTGTGCCGGTGTTACAGTTTCCTGGCGAGAAAGTTTTCATGGGTAAAGTTTTTCCAACTTCTAGAACACTTATTTTTTTTCAAGATTTAAAAAAGTCTCGTCTGCCCTATTATTTCCCCTTAGCTGAGAGATTAGAAAAAAGTGAAAGAATCATGGCTTTCCCCAAGGGCATTGCACAAAAGTGAAGCACGAATAAGTTAATCCTGGATTTGAATTTGTCATGTCGAATCTATTTCCTACGGGGGTAAGCCATACACCACACACCTCTTACATAGTTTGTACAAGTAAATACAATCGTTATTCATATATATATATATATATATATATATATATATATATATATATATAGAGAGAGAGAGAGAGACAGACAGACAGACAGACAGACAGAGGGGGGAGATAGATAGATAGATAAATAGATAGATAGATAGATAGATAGATAGATAGATAAAGATCATAAAGAAGAAATATTCCGTGGTCTTCAATATTACCTGTTTAAACAATACTATACTGCCAAAATACACTACACCCCATATATATATATATATATATATATATATATATATATATAATATATATATAATATATATATACACACGCTTAAGCAAGGCTCTCCTGTCAAATGGATATGACCTCTCTGGTGAACTTGACACATATACCTATCTATGTATTTATCAGTTAAAATTCCGCTTCGTGTTTTTAGGTCCTAATCAACGAGCGATTAAGAACTCTGACTGATGAAAAATCGATCAGGTTTCGAACCCAGATGGAAGTAATCTGCTAAGTCTAGCCACACTAAAAAGATGTGAGATCTCGAAACACGCTGTTTGGATGATTAACATATACATGCATGTATATATACACACACAGATATAAATATATATATATATATATATATATATATATATATATATATATATATAATCAATAAAGGAAGGAAGAACTCAATACAGTAATCCCATAATAAATTTATTTCGGCGAAAATTGGGGCCCATATAAATCTAAGTTGATTTAAACCGGCTCCCCAAATTTTCGCCTCATCAGATGGGTCTCAATTCACTTATGGACAAGCATATCACAAAAAAAACCAAAGAGCTGAATATATATAAATTCAAACAAAAATAAAAAATAATAAAATTTTTTTTAAAAAACCCATCTGATGAGGCGAAAATTTGGGGAGCCGGTTTAAATCAACTTATATTTATATGGGCCCCAATTTTCGCCGAAATAAATTTATTATGGGATTACTGTATTGAGTTCTTCCTTCCTTTATTGATAAATATTGCTCTGTATATAATCTAAAAGGTTATTTTACATTGAGCTCTCTTGAGTGATTTAATGATTCACTGTATTTATACATACTGGATCATCAATATTAGTACAGTGGATCTTAGAAATCACATATAGAATCATCCCTTACCACCAAGTTTTGGATAAATCTCATATACATATATATATATATATATATATAATATATATATATATATCACGTATACAGGTGAGAAGCAAGGTAAAGAAGCTGCTAGGATGTCGCCACATGGCTATATGCTAGACTGGGCGTGAAATTGGGAGCCTGGATGAACACGTTACAACCAACAGATGTTATCCACTTCATCCTGACTTCATAAAATACTTATGATAAATCTTCCAATGATGAAAAATGGTTAATGTGTTGAATATATCTAATAACAACCAGAGTGCAATAATTTTTCCTTGGGTCGAAACGGCTCATATCTTTCCAACGACGAGAGATTCGATCATTACTGTCATTACTACTGTTTCACATTTTCCACATGTTTCTTATAGATACTAGCAAATATATGCACCCTCCGGGTGCAAATATTAATGTCATAAAATATCTTATTATCATTAAATTAGAAAGTCTAAATAAACTAAATAAGAATGCAGATAAAATGATTTGAAACAGAGAGGGTATAATCGAAAGATATAACAGCTGAAGCTTCCTCTTCCATCACCCCCGTCTTTCCTTGCTAAACTTTTCTAATTTAACTATTTAGTTAAAATAGGAAGTAAAGAATAAAATTACAGTTAATTCTTTTTGTTAACTAATTTCTTTTAAGATTTATCTCCGAGATTTTGGCTCATAGTCATTAGGATAAAATCAAATAATTAGAAATCTACAATACCAAGCACATATTTATTAAAATCAAATTTTAAATATCCATATGCAAATTAGCCTTCCCGTTCACACAGTAAACCACTTTTTGTTGTACATATAAATACAATTGCATGTTATCAGTACGTAGATATGGTCAGCAGTATTAATAATGAAAAACAATTTTATAAATAATTGAGGCTTAAATAAAAATGATTCATGGAGAATGTGATGTATAATAACTAAATGGATAGTGACTTGAGTAATGATATAGTTTCAGTTACAGACAAACAAATACATAATCTCCATTATAATAAGATTACTAACTCTAATAAAAAATGAGAATGTCAGTGTATCAGTGTACCAGATTTTTTTCAACTGTACACCTAGAGTCCGTAGCTCAACAAATCATACCATTGTGAAATCAAGCCAATTCCGTGAGAAAATAAAGAATGTTCAAGGCCGAATCCGGACCCGCAATCCTGGAATTTCGGATTTCTTAGTTTAAATTTCTACAATTGTTTTCGGCGACCTTTAAAGTGATTTTTTTTTTGACTATCAATTTTGTACAATAAATTTTTTATAACTTTGAAATAAATTGGTAATAATCGAAAATAATCAATACGCTGGTTCCTAAATCTTACGTCCGTTATCATCCTGCAACACCCTATGGTAAAAAATAAGGTCGACCAAATTGTTCATGATGCAAAGCAAAAATGTAAAACCAAATTTTCTAGTGTCGCTTAATCGTAGATTTCTTACTTGTCTCATTTTATTTCCCCCAATTTTAAAAATGAAACATTGGCCTTGCATCGCTTCAATGGCCAACGTAAAATTAAAAGGAATTTAAAAGAAGAAAAAGAAAAAAGAAAAAGAAAAAAGAAGTTACATGTTTATTTTATTTGTAATATGGAAATTGTAAATGACGGAAGATATTTTGATAATTTTGATTATATATCGTTCAAGTCTGTTTCCTTAATTCAAGCTATGTTTTAGCGAGCCAGCGTGTGATGAATTTCCAGCTCAACTTAGATATTTCCCAAGTCATGTTTTCGTCACTTTTTCGGCATTTTATACTTTTTACATATTGAACTATTTTAATAGCTCTTAAGTAAACATATCGAACGTTGTAATAATTAAATTTTCATACTGTGATATAGCCATAGGTCTTGTTAGTATTGAACTATTTGCAATATCTCTTAAGTAAACATATCAAACGTTGTAATAATTGAATTATCATTCTGTGGTATATCCATAGGTCCTGCTGGTCGACATTAATTGTGAAATCTAGAAATAATTGTCTGTAAATGAATTATGGACCTGCGTACAAATTGTGTTTATATAAAGTGGTAGTAAAATAATTATCATCGAAATATTAAAAAGTAAATCCCAAGGAAAAATATTGAATCTGACAGAACCCTGTTCTTCTCACGTCTAGCTCTATACTGGTTGTTCAAGGGTTGCCATGGAAAGAAGCTATTTGTACTGACCCCGAATGGAAAGACCAAAATTTGTGTTTACCATGCAGCTTTACTTTACAATAAGTTCCAAATATACCAATTATACCATTATTTTAATGAAAACCGTACGTAGTTTCAAAGATATTGTTCAAGTTTAATAAAATGTAATATTGACTCAATACATGAGGTGTTATTGTTGGGCTAAAAGGCCCAATCAAAAGCTCTGCCCCGGTCCTCCGCTGGACCTCAGC
>CM042144.1:5729116-5734116 GCA_023376005.1 Doryteuthis pealeii | reverse complement strand
GGATGCCTGTACAGCAATGTACGTTCTGTAGAAATTGTGAAACAACGTCTGGATTCCAGTTGTTCATTGTAGATAATTAAGAGATATTGTTATCAGTCGACCGTATGCAGAAATCATACGAATAGGTATATATATATATATATATATATATATATATATATATATAATGATTTACTTTGGATTGATTAATATAAGTTAAATATATACCCCATGTTTCAATAGGAAATTAACTTGCACGACAAAAGGTTATGGTTTACGAATATGCGACAATAATAGTTACATATACTAAACTTAGATAATTTTACTAAATGACCACGGAATTAGTCGTGTGGTTAAATTATACTCAGGGAAATCCTAGAAACAATACAGCCCAAAAAGCGGTTATACAACCATTTCCCTTCTATCACATAATCCACCCAAGTAAGATGAACAAAACAATGGTGGAGAAGTCAGAGCGAACTCATAAGTGACGTACTCCAATGGACACCGACACATGGACACACCAGTGTTGATTGTGTTAAGTTTTTAAGGGTCATAATTGGCCAGTTGATTCTAGGTCCTCCGATTTGGTTACTTTGCCAATCCTCTCGGGTAGAGAATCCTAGGTTCCTTCGTCGATGCCTGCTAGTAAACTGAGAAAGAATCAGCGCTTAAGTAATATATCAGCCACGCAGTATGGCCAGCGATTGGCTAAGGAATAGACCACGTGATCTCGCCTACTATAAGTATAAGCATCATCTAGCACACACTTTATATCCACCAAAAATAGGCACCTCACGTGGTGTAATGGTTAGCAAGGTAGATGTGCAGACCATTGTTAGTGAGTTCGATTCTCATTGGGAGCCTCATACTTCTGGCCTTGTGCCATATCTAAGCTAAGCTTAGTAAATAACTATATCCACCAAAAAATGGGCACCTCACGTGGTGTAATGGTTAGCAAGGTAGATTTGCAGACCATTGTTAGTGAGTTCGATTCTCACTGGGTGCCCCATACTTCTGGCCATGTGCCATATCTAAGCTAAGCTTAGTAAATAACTATATCCACCAAAAATGGGCACCTCACGTGGTGTAATGGTTAGCAAGCTCGCTTCGCAAACTATTGTTAGTGAGTTCGATTCTCATTGGGAGCCCCATACTTCTTGCCTTGTGCCATATCTAAGCTAAGCTTAGTAAATAACTATATCCACCAAAATGGGCACCTCACGTGGTGTAATGGTTAGCAAGCTCGCCTCGCTGACCATTGTTAGTGAGTTCGATTCTCATTGGGAGCCCCATACTTCTGGCCTTGTGCCATATCTAAGCTAAGCTTAGTAAATAACTATATCCACCAAAAATGGGAACCTCACGTGGTGTAATGGTTAGCAAGCTCGCTTCGCAAACCATTGTTAGTGAGTTCGATTCTCATTGGGAGCCCCATGCTTCTGGCCTTGTGCCATATCTAAGCTAAGCTTAGTAAATATCTATGGGCACCTCACGTGGTGTAATGGTTAGCAAGGTAGATTTGCAAACCATTGTTAGTGAGTTCGATTCTCATTGGGCGCCCCATACTTCTGGCCTTGTGCCATATCTAAGCTAAGCTTAGTAAATAACTATATCCACCAAAAATGCAACAGATTGACTGGCAAAAACTCTCATACTACAGTTACATGCTGGGGCGCGTGGTAAAATGGCTAGAGTCGTAGGAAAAGGACTCTTCGATCCGGGTTCAAATCTTAGACAAAGCTGTCTACATTTCACATAGCGCTAATACCCTTGGGAAAGTTATGCATCCACTTTCTCTCCCTGAAGCTATGGGTAAATAGCAGACAGACTGAGCTCTTTAATCTTGGTAAAGCAACCAGTGTAGGAGAAGGAAAACTGAATTCAAACCAATTTAACTCCACCTAAAAAAATTGGCCTTTGTCACAACCTACTCGTGCGGCGGGGTTGATAAATATGTACAACAGTTATATACGGACACTGGATACCATGATGAGAACCCGCCAGAAGCGAAGACCGATAGGGATGGGTGGCGAGAGAGAGTCATAGCAATATGTATTGTCAGCCCGACTTGATGATCCTGATATATTTTGATAGTAGAGTCGTTCTAAACATAGAATAAAGAAGGTTGAAATACGTTTTGGTTAGCTGGTTGGATTTTACGGCATGTCAACCCTTGTTAGGTTAATTTATGCCGAAGACGTTTTGTTTGATTCAGTCTTGTGACAAGCCGATTGATTGGAGGGGGAGGGGCTCTCCGACTGACCGTCTTGCCTAAGTAAGGGCCAAAGTGGAGTGTTGCATGTCATGGACTGTTCAGCCACCAAGGTTCTATCATTAATAATCATGGGTGGCCACCAAGCGCCAACAGGCTGCCACATTTGCGGGGTGGGGTCTTACCCTTATGCAGGTGCAGTCGGGGTATTCTAAAGCCCCGGCTGACAGGACTGGGAACAATATGCAATAATAATCTGGATTTAACTCTCACTCACTCTTTTTTTATTCTTTCTTTCCTTCTTTTTGTCTTTTCATTATGTTCGGGGGAAACAGATTAGCGTTATCGCTTCCAAACGTTCACCCCTTATTTCTATCTTTACCCTACTCTCTTTCTTTCTATCTTTCTTTCCTTCTAATTATATTTTTTCTCTGTAGCATGTCCTTTTCTTCCATTTTTTCTTTATAACAAAAAAGGAATGGTCCATTATTAAGCTGAGGTGACGACACCCATGAGAAAATTATAATATATAATTATATAATTATAGTATATAATATATATAATTGAATATATATATATATATATATATATATATATATATAAACCACAATGTGCCTAATTCGATACCGGTCCTCACCAACTCAGCGTATGAGTAGCACAGGGATGTGTGCGATAAAGTAAGGAGCTAATGGTAGGTGGGGCGCTCCACCTCAGACGCCAAAACAATCTCCTTGGTCTAGCGTTGTTGAAAAGGGGATAGACTCCCTCGCTGATTGGCTGATACTGACTTTAGGCCGCCCCGACGACATTACTTTGATATATATATATATATATATATATATATATATATATATATATCAATTATAATATATAATAAT
Organism: Doryteuthis pealeii; assembly: GCA_023376005.1. Lineage (NCBI taxonomy): Eukaryota > Metazoa > Mollusca > Cephalopoda > Myopsida > Loliginidae > Doryteuthis > Doryteuthis pealeii. The sequence continues at coordinate 5,731,044 of CM042144.1, read as the reverse complement.
TATAATAATTATTTATCAATTATTTGAAACAAAAAACGGAATGGTCCATTATTAAGCTGAGACGACGACGACGAAAAATAATCTGTGGAAAAGCAACACCAGATAATCATGGTTTAGATTTTTGCATTTCATCGTGAACGGCCCCATTTTTAATGTAAGGCTGCTGCAAGATGACAAGTACCATACATTTCGAGGAACACGTGTATCAATATATAGACATGTAGCAAATACAAAAAGAAATAAAACACGAACCTGATTCATAAAACATTAATGACAGAAAAATTACATTAAAATGAGTAAATCATTTAGGCAAATTGTAATTTCAATTTAATACACTTGCATTTGATTTTAAAATGATTATTGAATATGAATAATGTATTGTTAGTTTTAGAAATTAATGTCAATCAATGAAATGAAAAATGTTCCCATTTTGTATCATTATAAAAAAAAGCACTTTATCTAAAAATCATTTATTTATTGTAAGTGCAAAAAGGTCAGTAATTTAATCACATAATTACTAAAATTAATTTCGAAATTATTTCCGTCGAAGCGGAAATGTATTTGCCTTAATAAGTAAATGAATTTGATTCATTCCATTCAATGTCCATGTAAACTTATCTTTACTTAGGATGTAAATACAATTGTATATGCGTGTACAAATACAGTTATGTGTGCGAACACACACACACACACACACACACACACACACACACACACACACACACACACACACACACCACAGTAGCCATTGAAATTTGGGGAAATTTTCAAATCAATTCTATGTAAATATATTTATCAACCTGAGCTTACAGTGGCATGAATGCGCAAGTCGAGGGGGAAATTGACTACGACTGAAGCCCGACTGGGCTAATTTTCTTACTGTTGCACTTAGGTAATCGGTCATCTCCCTACTCTCTCTCTCTCTCTCTCTCTCTCTCTCTCTCTCTCTCTCTCTCTCTCCCTTTCCCTTTCCCTTTCCCTTTTCCTCTCAACCATTCTTACCATGTATATTGTCTATTTAGATGTATATATTGTCTTGGTGAAATGCTTTTAGATACGCATGAATATATATATATATATATATATATATATATATATATATATATATAAATTATATATATATATATATATATATATATATATATATATATATATATATATACGTGTGTGTGTGTGTGTGTGTGTGTGTGTGTGTGTGTGTGTGTGTGTGTGTGTGCGGTGTTGAACAAGGACATTTAATGATTTACGAGTTATTTTTCGATCTTCTGGCCAGTTTCTTAAAAATTTTTTCACATATACTGGATTTCATTTCTCCCCACAGTCTTTATACCTTGACAAAGGGTGAATGTTCACCCGAAATATCGGAATTAATCGCACCAGGGACAGAACTACAGCTGGATATTAAAACTCTTTTCTTCTGGTTTTTTTTTTTTTTTTTTTTTTTTCGTGCTTCATGATACAAAAAAAACAACGTCCACAAGAACAAAGTTTATACACAATTAATTTATATATATATATATATATATATATATATATATATATATATATATATATATATATATGTGTGTGTGGGGTGCATATTTATTTACCAACCCCTCCACACAAGCAGGATGCGACACATGGTCAATTTATTCAAATTTCTTTAACAGGTTTGAATTCAGAGTTTCTCTTCTAGACTGGTTACCTTCTCAAGGTTTAAGAGCCCAGTCCACCCTACTATTTACCCATATCTTGAAGGAATAGTTGGATTTATAACTTTCCCAATGATATTAGCCCAATATAAAATGCAATAGGCCTTGTTCAGTATTTGAACTTGGGTCGACGAGTTCATTTCCTTTGATTCTAATCATCACACCACGCTCCATCCTAAAATATACGTGAGTGTCTGTGTATAAGCTAGATTTAGAATAATTGACAGTAATTTAAAA
>CM042144.1:5719116-5721616 GCA_023376005.1 Doryteuthis pealeii | reverse complement strand
TCTATTCAGAATTCACAAACCAATTTCGGAATTTCTTGACTAACGTATATACCCTAACTTTTGGCGACGGGATGTTGTATCTTGTAAATAAGTTTATAGAAGACGAAATATGCGATTCAGGTTTGGTGTGGTTCGTTGTTTGTTTTCCGGCATATCAACCCCTTTCGGATAATTTAATACCGAATCAAGTCATTTTAATAAATAAAGAGGTTAGGTTTCTTACAATATCTGCTATTGCTTAAGTGGTCACCTGTCACAGCCTGCTTTCCGAATAACCAACACAACAAGTAATCCAGTTGAACGTTATCTGGTGGAGTAACCACTTCCGCCTTTTTATTATCACAATTGAAAGATGGCCGAAACGGTGCTTCCGTTTCTTATTAACCAATATACCACATCACCCAATTAAGAAAAGAACAGGATCATCACTGCTTAACTTCGGTAACCTAGCGGGAACCGATACTTTCAGTGTGAACTGACCGTAATCAATGCGATTTATTAAAAACAGTTCGGTTTCAACTATTTATGATAGACTACAGAACATCTAGTTCAGTCGGTGGAGCACCCGATAGAAATCGCAAGGTTCCTCGTTCGATACCGGTCCTCGCCAACTCAGCCTATGAGTAACACAGATTGGGTAAACTGATCTGTGCGGTAAAGTGGTGAGCTGACGGTAGTTGTAGCGCTTCAACTCAGCTAAAAGAATCTCCCTGCTCTAGTGAAAGTGAAATGGGGATAGACTACCTCGATGTTTGACTGATACCGACAGTAGGCCACTCCGTCAAATTTACTGGATTTATTTAGAAAAAAATAGGATTTGTTAATGGAAATACGAGTTATTAATTCATTAATTGATTTTAACGGCATATCAAGCTGTTTGGGGCAATTTTATGCCTAGGGCTTAGTTAAAAACGTATATTGTACGTTTGTATGTATTTTCTTAAATTATTGTTGACACCGTAATATAATATCAAGTATTCCTATTCAATACAAATAATTTTTGAACATATCTATTTAACCTATAGATGGTGCCCTAACAGGGACAACCACTCCGAGTTAGAGTGGATATGGGAGTACGAAGGAATTATTCCACACTCCCTAGATCACCATCAGGTGCAGTTTAGTGTCATATTTAGGAAAGTAAAGTGAGAAAAATATTTTTGAATGGTTAAAAAAGGACTCATTTGAAATTAGATATTATTATATTTGATACTTACGAAAAAAAAACCCAGATAAACAATCGATTAGTCTTATTTCGATTTTCCGGACTGTTGTCCTCATATATATTGCTATATGCACATCTCTCCGGTCGATGTATGCCCCGCATTCTTCAGATGTTTCTTGTCGAAATCGGGAACTTTGTCGAACTCGGAAACCTTTTCTTCGAACTTGGTAATGTTTTTGTCGGACTGGTGCGCCTTCATGTAGTAATCGGGAGCTTTCACGGAACTTCGAAACGAACCCTTTATTCAATTGAGGTAGTTCTTGTTCCTTTAACCATGATCGGGTACAAGTGTTAAGCTATGTTAAATGTTTCATGTTATTATCGCCCTTGGCCATGATTAAACCTACAACCTAGAGATGTTTGTCACTTAGAACTGTATTAACTCAACCCTTAAACCCATGTCTCTTAGGAGGACAAATCAACCGAAAGGTTGTGTATATAACAATAAAGATGAGGACAACAGTCCGAAAATCCTAATAATAATTATTATCAAACCTCATCGCAAAAATTTGGATAAAGAAAAACCATCAAAATAGTTTATATGTATTTATCTTATATGATTACTACCATAAGTGCTATATATTGATCGGTACCTTCGTACTTTTGACGGTTAGTGTAGAAACATATATTGAATCCAGGTGATGTCAAATTAAAATGTCTCCCCTGTCGGCTGGGGCGTTAGAATGCACCGACTGCAGCCTCTGCAGAGTGGTAAGACTCCCCCAATGGGGCCACCTGTTGGCCGTGGGTGGCGACCCGTGATGCTTAAGGATAGAGCCCAGGTGGATGAGCAGTTCATGACATGCAATACTCCACATTGGCCTTATCTTGGGCTAGACGGCAGTCGGAGAGGCCCCCTCCGATCAATCGGCTGGTCATATGATTTCCCCAATCCTATTGCCCTTATGGCAAGCCCCAACCCCTTTTTATCATATGGGTGCTAGAAGTTGGTGGCTGCGCGTCACATGTCCTGGGAATGACGATAAACTCTATCTCATGTGAGGTTCCAGTTTTGGAGGTTTGGGGAATGTGGAGCACCCCTTCATCACCATTGCTCCCTGGTCCACTCTGACCCGGATTGGTAGTACCTGTTAGGGTCCCATCTATTGGTTAAATAGAAAAATGTATTTATAAAAAAATGTATTATCCATTAAGAATTGATTTATTTCAAAACTTTATCGGCATTAAAACCCACTGAGATTGATATGCCGTAAAACAAAACAAACCAAACCAAATTAAAATGTGAGGCGTTAGGTGATTGACGCGATATAACGT
>CM042144.1:5709116-5714116 GCA_023376005.1 Doryteuthis pealeii | reverse complement strand
TCTTTCTCACATTTCAATATGTCAGGAGAGTTTTCCTAACACACAGAGACACAGATATATATATATATATATATATATATATATATATATATATATATATATATATATGCGACGCTCTCCTATATATAAGGGATGGAGCATTATGACGGCCTTTACATACAAAGCGATGTGTGTATTAAAACAATTAAAATCCCCTTCGCATTCTGTAAGTGATCACAGCCTAATGGTTAAGGTGTCGGACCCAACCGAACGGATTTCAATTCCGGCTGTAGGTAGCTTACGAATGTCTAGCCACACTGAAGAGACATGATAAGTCAAAACACGTATCTGTGGATGACTCTCTGTCTCTGTCTCTGTTTCTGTCTGTCTGTCTGTCTCTCTCTTTCTCTCTCTCTCTATATATATATATGGTTTTTGTATGTAATTAGGAGGCGCGTGGGCTAATGGTTAGAGTCGTGGAAAATGGACTCGTCGATTTGAGTTCAATTCCTAGACGAAGCTGTTGGCATTTCACAGACTGGGCCCTTCAGCCTTGAGTAGGTAACCAGTCTAGGAGAGGGATAACTCTGAATTCAAAAATTCCTGAGGTCGGTCATTGATTGGGTTTGTGGCAACTCTTGATGCACCAATTCTTTCCTATCGACTGTGCCAACAAGTGGGGAATGGTCCAACACAATCCTTCACCACTATAAACAAATCACTGTGTGGATGTTCATTGTATGGACACTCATACGTCGATCGAGTCCATCATATATATATATATATATATATATATATATATATATATATATATATGGAGAAAAAATTGGTTGTTTTAAAAGCATGAACAAAATCTTTCTGATCTTCATTTTTTTCATGTTTCTGAAACAACCAATTTTTTTCCCCAAATATATAATATCAAGGCTCTCCTATTACGGATGGATCTCTCTCTGATGGTCTTTAACATATATATAAAGAGTTGTCGGGGAGGCCTAAAGTCGGCATCAGCCAATCAGCGAGGGATTCTATCCCCTTTTCACTAGCGCAAGGAGATTGTTTTTGCACCTGAGGTGGAGCACCACACCTACCATCAGCTCCTTACTTTACCACATAGATCCCTATGCTACTCATACGCTGAGTTGGCGAGGGCCGGTATCGAACTAGGAACCTTTGTGATTTCTAGCGCAACGCTCTACCGACTGAGCTAACCGGCCCGTTAACACACCACACACACACACACACACACACATACATATATATATATGCATTTATCAGTTAAAATCTATTTCTGGTATCCAGGTGTGCTGATACCTTAGGAAATATCATTGATGATAAATCCGTCGGGTATCTATACCAGCTGGAGTTAGCCTGCTATGTCTAGCCACGCTGAGGAGACGTAATACGTCGACACGGTGTCTGTGGATGACTGAATATATACTCTTTTATTATGTATGAAATCTCTCCGACGGACTGTAACATATATATATATATATATTATATATATATATATATATATGTGTGTGTGTGTGTGTTGTTGTGTGTGTGTGTGTGTGTGTACTAGTACAAAATAAAAAAATACCCTCCGGGCGATGTAAAAATAGATTTTTGAAACATATTGCCTGAGGGGTGGGAGTAAAAAATTCAATGTCAGCGAGTTTGTACCTAAGTAAGTAAAATCATCAAATTCATTAAAGGATTAAAAAATAAAAACATTTGAAATGTAACTTTAAATATGTATTAAAATAAACAAACTATATATAGATATATAATACCAGTCATGTATTTATTAAAACTTGTTTAAAAAAAAAAACAATGAGGACTGTCTAATGCTGCATGTTCAAATTTTGAGTGTATTTATTCTGTTATGACGATTTTGGGTAATGTGACGTAAACAGTGACGAAATTTTTGTTACAGACAAAAACCGGAAGCGAATCTCCATTATTAATATATAGATGTATTTATCAGTTAAAATCTTGCTCTGGTCTGCAGGGGGCTGATGGCTTAGAGGTTAGGAACTTTGACTGATAATAAATCGGGCGGGTTTCAATCATAGCTGGAGGTAGCCTGCTATGTCTAGCCACACTGAGGAGACGTGATGCGTCGGAACACGATGTCTGTGGATGACATGCATACATACATAACACACACACCACATACACACACACATATATATATATATATCCCAAAGATTCGCGCTATGCATGAAACTTAAGTCGGTCTATTTTAAACGATTCGATTTTTATCGTCTATTTAGCTATTTACAATGTGCAGATTTTACTCGATTTTATTGAAAAAACCCCGAACTGATTAAGATTTTATCCTTATTTACTTAGTGAATCTTTATAGTGCGGTATATATATATATATATATAATATATATATATATATATATATCCTTTATAATGGAGATTGTGTGTTTTCTGTCTGTAACCGAAAACTATATTACTAATCGAGTCACAATTCCCTTTGTTATTTACATCACATTCTTCATGATTTTATTTATATTTAAACCTCAATTTTAATAAAATTGCTTCACCTTTTTTAGTGTTGTCCATATCTACATACTAATAACATGCTATTGTATTTATATATACAAAAATAGCGGTTTGCAGTGTGAATGGGAAGGCTAATTTGCATATTCATATTAAAAATGTGATTTTATTAAATATGTGCTTAGTATTATTGATTTCTAACTCTTTGGTTTTATTTTAATGAATATAAGCAAACTTCTCTTCAATGAATCTTAAATGAAATCCATTAACAAGAAAAAATAACTGTCATTTTATTCTTTATTTCCTAATTTAACTAAATGGTTAAATAAGTAAAATTCAGCAATGAAAGACGGGAGTGATGAAAGAGTAAGTTTCATTTCTATTTTTCTATTATACCCCCACTTTGTTTCAAATCTTTTTATCTGCCTTCTTATTAGACTTTCTAATTTAATACGATATTTCATTACATTAAAACTTAAATACTTGCACCCGGAGGGTGCATATATTTGCTAGTATATATAATTTAAATAGAAACATATATGCTAATCAGATACACCGACACAGATATATCAATGAATAGTTTGTTTTTCTATCCTGTATAGTCAGCGAAACGAAATACATATATATTGGGTCCAGGGGAAGGCATAATGTAAGTAAGTCGTCAGGCTGGCCTAAAGTCGGTATGCATAATTCTTACTGTTGAAAATGGAATATCGATGAGAGAGGATATCTGTCAATGAATATTAGCGGTGAGTAGTGTTATTGAAAGACATACATAATCGTACAACAATAATACAGTATAGAATAATACATTATGTGATAATATGATACATCATGATAATGTAGTATATATTATGTGTGTGTGTGTGGACGTGTATCTGTCTGTCTGCTAGTCTCTCTCTCTCCTCTCTCTCTCTCTCTCTCTCTCTCTCTCTCTCTCTCTCTCTCTCTCTCTCTCTCTCTCTCTCTTCTTTCTTTCTGATTATAAGTACTTAGCGTAACAGTTTTCACATAGGAAATAGAATCTGTGACACAATTTCAAATACTGGGCGAGGATGCAATTGTTTTACTTCGTGCTAATTGTTGGAATCCACCAGTCTGCCAAAGACGATGGCGTAGTGGCCAATTTTTTCTTTCTTAACTGCATCTGGGGAATTTGGAGTACCCCTTTATCACCATTGCTCCCTGGTACACTCTGACCGGAGTGGTATTACTTGTTAGGGTCACATCTATGGGTTAAATAGAAAAACATGAGTTCAAAAAAATTGAGTATCCATTAAGAATGAATTTATTTCAAAACTTTGCCGGCATTAAATGACCCACTGAGGTTGATATGCCATAAAACAAACCAAAACCAAACCAAACCAAAACTTCTTGCAGACATGCTTAAAGCGTAGGCGTGGTGTCCCTATCGGTCGGGAGCCTTCTTCTATTTCGCCTTTCAATGGGTCTTTGGGGATGTGGCCTTTGTCCATCCTCCTGAAATGGCCAAGCCAGCGCACGCACCTCTCGCAGATAATAGTGAAAATTTTAATACCCGATGGAAATACATGAAAATAGCTGTTATATCCCCATGGGTAATTATTAGAGAGTAAATTATTTAGCATTGCTTAGGCAACTTGTCTAGAAGTAAAATTCATAACCAAATGTACACTACTTAAATATCGACCTTGTGTCACAATCTGTTCATGATGAAGGGGTTGGGTAACACACACACACACACACACACACATATGTATATATATGCCTATATATATGTATATATATGTATATATATATATATATGGTTGTGTTAATCTGGAGAAGCAAGGACGAAATCATAAGTGACATCCTCCTGTGGAAGCCAGCACATGGGCACACCAGTACGAGCCGGCCAGCAAATACATACATTGACCAGTTCTGTGTGGATATTGGATGCTGCGTAGAGGAACTCTTGAGAACAATGAGTGATAGGGACGGCTGGATAGAGATTGTCATGGATATCCGTGCTAATAGCGGGACATGATGATGATGATGATGATGATGATGATGATGATGATGTGTGTGCGAATATATTTTTGCAAACATGTGTGTGAGTGTTAGCATGTCTATAGGAAGAGCAATAGCATAATCATTAAAGATAACTGTCGTATTTCACAATCCTATAATCCCAACATCAGAACCTTTTTTCTCATGAGCCCTCAAATGACTCATCAAACCCGCTGCAGATCCACAGAATTTGATGCAAATATGACATAGGAAGGACGTCTTTCCCATTGTATCAGATGGATCAGATGATGAAATTTGATGCATATGCACCACCATATGTCTCTAATGACCAGGAGCTGACATACAGACTTTGTTACAGATCGCACAAAACACATTGTTTGTTCATGGAGTGTGCATTAATTGTCCCTGATGAGATTTCCTATGATTGACACATCCAGACTTAGAAAGCAGAATCCGACCGCATGTTTGACATTTCCAACCCACCGTGTTCTCTCCAATATGACAAGTGTATCCCTTTCGAAGTTGACACATGAGGTTTTC
>CM042144.1:5701616-5704116 GCA_023376005.1 Doryteuthis pealeii | reverse complement strand
GAAAGGGCCGGGTTAGCTTAGTCGGTAGAGCGTTCGGCTAGAAACTACAAGGTTCCTAGTTCGATAGCGGCCCTGGCCAACTGAACGTATGAGTAGCACAGGGATCTGTGCGGTAAAGTACGGAGCTGATGGTAGGTATGGTACTCCACCTCAGACGCAAAAACTATCTCCTTGGTTTAGCACAAGTGAAAAGGGGATAGACTCCCTTGCTGATTGGCTGATACCGACTTTAGGCCACCCCGACTACTTTAGTTACTTTACATTGGCCAAAACGTTATGTAGATAACAAAATAGTACAAATAATACAAATAATACAAATTATCAAGCATCATCTAAAAAATTCTGAGAAATTCCGGAAATTTTCATTAAAATCAGATGATTATCTGCTTTTTGAAAGATTTTATGAATAAAATGGTTGAATTTGAAATGTGAATATTTGCTGACCTTGAATTAACCAGTAATGGTCATTTTTTTATAGAATCTCGAATTTTGCTATGATTGATTGATCTAGCATTTGATACCGGTCTTTTACAGTATATAACTGATTTAATATAGATTTAGTTTTTGAAACATTTTTAATACTTCGTTGGTCTATAATTGAAATGATGTCCCGTTTTCTTCTGAGTTAAAATAACACACACACACACACACACACACACACACACACACACACACACACACACAATAACCGCCCTGTCAATTGCGGCTGTAGAATGCACAGACTGCACCTCAGCAGAGAGGTATGACCCCCCCCCCTCCAATAGGGCCATTTGTTTGCCGTGTGGTGACCAGTGATGTTTAAGGATAGAACCATGGTTGATGAGCAGTCCATGACATACAATACTCCACTTTGGCCCTTAGGCTAGACGGGCGACCGGGAGAAGGGGCCTCTCCCGGTCAATCGAATGGTTACATCAAGCCCTAGCACTTATATAATAGTCTCAGCCCTATTGCACATGCCAAGTCCCAAGCCTTTTTATCATATATGGGCTAGAAGGCGGTGACTGAGGGTCTTAGTGTCCTGGGTATGATGTTAAACTTTTTATGATGGTGAGGTTCCAATTCTGAAGTTCTACGGAATTTGGAGTGCTCCTTCATCACCATTACTCCCGGGACCACTCTCTCCCGGGATGCTGGTATCTGTTAGGGTTTTATCTCTAGGTTGAATAAAAGAAAATGAGTTTTAAAAATGTGTTTAAAAAATGAGTTAAAAAATTGAGTACCCATCAAGAATGCATAAAACAAAACGTCTTTGGCATGAAATAACCTGACATGGGTTGACCTGCCGTAAAATCCTACCAAGCAAGCGACCAACAAATCAACCGTACACAAAGGGTATTTTATAAATATAATTGCCATATATGGGAGTGCCTGTACATATGTGTATGTTGGGGGTGGGGGGTGACCGCATCGTATATAGGTCATGAGATGATTGCGGCTACCACATGGAATTTAAGTTATTTATCGGGTTTAGTTTGCCACGCCCAAGCATTTGTCATCGTCAGCCACTGTCATGGTTTAATCGAGGCTAACTATTTTTTTTATAGCATCTGGGAATAACAGACATAGAAACTAATACTAAAATAAGTGTAGCATGTCTCGATATGACAGTAACAGGTTTATGAAGAAGAAAATTGAATATTAATGAATTACTCAATAATTAAAATATCTCTAACATTATTTCGATTATAAACTTGAAAAAATATTCAGAAAAAAAATGTGTGATAACTTCATGTGGGTCATGTGTAAAAAAAAAACTTCCTTTTAAAACTGCTAATTTTAAAATCATAATAATGGCCTCCTATTATATATATAATATATATATATATATATATATATATATATATTATATATATATATATATATATATATATTTAAATAAATAACAAAAGACTTATAGATCTTGCATTATAGACTATTTCAGGGAGCTTAGACAAAAATGTCTAATTCTTTTTTTTATTTTTATTTTTTTTTTAAACAGACTTTGTTTTCAAACGCCTTAAAAATAAAGAATTCATCATTCGCATCTGATGAGTCGGGAGAATTAGACATTTTTGTCTAAGCTCCCTGAAATAGTCTATAATGCAAGATCTATAAGTCTTTTGTTATTTATTTAAATATAAATTTGCTCTGTGACTCTAACACAAGAGCACACATTGAGCTCTCTAACTGCGACAAGTTGTTTTTTTTTAAAAATACCTTTGTCGTAAGGAAGATTTCTTCTCTGGACTTTTGGATTATATATGTATATATATATATATTTATTGTGTATAAACTTTGTTATTGTGAACGTTGTTTTTTGGGTTTTTTTTCTATTATGAAGCATGGAAAAAACAGAACAAAACAAAACAAAAACAAAAAACAAAAAAAAAACAGAATAAAAAACAGAGTTTTAATATCCAGCTGTTATTCTGTCCCTGGTTCGATTAATTCCGAGATTTAGGATGAAGCTTCACCCTTTGTCAAGATATAAAGACTGTGTGGGGAAAAGTGAAATCTA